>OX376372.1:164551661-164664257 GCA_947369275.1 Nemotelus nigrinus
AATGAATTCAATTGTAAAGTATGAGCTAGATTTGATGAAATATCCTCGTTATCGAATACTCTAAAAGGACATGAAATAAATTCAAAAATCGGTTAAAGTTTATTGAAATTTGCAAATCGTCTCTCGAATTCTTGTTTAAAATTTTTCAGTTCAGGACAAAACATTTCAATATTACATTCACCAGTAAGTTAGGTTAGGCTGTACCAGTTGGCACAAGGCCACACATAGGCCTATTGGTCCATAGTGATACCAGATAAATGGGCCAGGAGATAAAAAATTCAGTCCAAGCGGCCATCGAATGCCCCGGACTTTGTCGCGAACAGAAATATGTCTTTCAGCTTTTGCATATTACATTCACCAGTAAGTTTAATATGTTTTTCTCAATATGGAAAATATTTAAAAACTTTGCCTACTTAATTGTGAAGCAAAAGGTTTTAATTTTACTTAAAAAACATTTACCGAGCTCAACAAGTCAACAATATTTTTCTTTTCCTTGTAATTGTAAATTAAGCAAGCTGTAACGGCCCATAAAATCCGTAAGAAATGCTAATTTCTTTACCCATACTGCATCTTCCAATTTTTCATGTTTTTCTCCCAATGTGTCCACAAATGCGATGACTTCAGGCAAAAGATTTAGAAATCTTTGCAAAAAGCTTCCTCAGCTAAGCCATCTAAAGCTTAGTACAGTTTTCGATTTGACGTGAAATTTTCATGCAAATTTTAACGTGAAATTTATTTTGGCGAAAATTTAGCTTGAAAATAAACATGAGTTGTACTCACTTTTAAGCGTGAAAAATTGCTTTGAAAATGGAGATAGCTTTGGCAGATGTCGCCAATCATTTCACGCCAATTTAGTATGTGCAGTTCATTCTTTAGGCTAGTACTGAGTTAATCGTGAAGCTAAATTTTGACATGTCTCCATTATCTGGTCATTCTTTCGAGCGAAAATTTTGAAAATTGTGAAAAGCGGAGACACTTATCATTTCTGACGGATAAGATGACAAGAATTTCAATTTTGGAACGATTTTGTCATTGAAAAGACATTTACACCATTCAATTTTCAAATTCAAACACCAAATGTCACTCAAAAGAATGAACTGCACAAACTAAATTGGCGTGAAAAGATTTTAATTTAAAATTTTATTTTATCTAAAATTGAGATTAACCTTTGTTGCGCTGTGTGCGACAATTTACTACCTCGGTAGCAGGGAGACAAATGCAAATGCAGGCAAGGTGTATAGCGAGAAGCAAAAATATAAAGTGTGTACTTTAGAACAGAGAGATTTAAGGAAAAGAAACAACCGTATACGTATACGAGATGTAGTGAAACAATTTTACTAAAATGATATAAATCTATAAATTGGACAAATCGAGCGCATAGCTATCTCGGATTTTCTCTTTAGCTTCTCCGCCACCAAAGCTCGGCGAGTTTTTGTGTGAACTGAAACTGCAGGGACTGTCCGATTGGATCTATTAAGCCAAGGCCCATTCCAAAATGTACTGTGAATAAATCGTCTAAATTATTTAAAATGTCTGTGATCGACTGTCGAACTGTTTGCGATCGACCGTTTGCCCACCCCTGCTCTAGCGCAACTGAACCGCTAGAAATACTAATGTTCGATGAACAATAGAAGAATCGTGCAGATTTTGAGTGCATATTTCACCACACGTGCTCCAACCTGTTTCAAGTTCAAAACCACTTTGATGTTCACAATGCATTTAAACTCATAGGGTGGAAAGGATTTTAGGACTATCACTTGCATGAATTTCAAGATTAAGGAAAGCCAAAAACTGTAAAACTTTGAAATCAGCATAACATAACATAAACAAAAAAAATGCGCTGTGCTTGCAACACTTTACCAGCATTGCAACTAAAAGTCTCCCACAATTGCCTCACGTCGAAATCAAATAACTCTATCGATCTCGATTTTATCCGATGATTTCGTCTTAAGTTGCAGGGATAGAAAGATGTTTGGGGTCAAAAAATGGAAGACGTTTGGGACCGGAAAATTTGTAGAACTTGGAAAATTTAAACATTGGTAACTTATTTTCATTGTAAATGTTCGCGAAATGAATTCTTAATGTAAGCATTTATTGAGACGAAAATATGCCTAAATAAAACCAACACTTAATACATTAACCTTTATTAAATATAATAAATTATTGAAAGAAAACCATCAGTTGTACTTAATGTAATTAACATGATTCGAATTTTGTAGCTTTCAATCTCAAAATACCATTTTTCGTTAAGAAGCTAGATATATTGCAATATCCTGACAGATGTGTGTTGATATTTCTATGGTAATATACTATATTTTCTAGTGTCTATTTATCAATAGTAAATTTATAATTTGGTATTTTAATCAAACCAAATCAAACAGTTTTGCGTTAAACACCACTTTTTGTTGGACGACTTCAGAGCAAGTCAAATATGTGGGCCACTGAAAAATGTGTGAGCGAAAACAAAAGCAAAACATATGCTTATTTCAATAGCATAACATCTCGTTTAAATTCTTAATATTTAGCAGCTAATAAAAGTATGTCGAATTGCTTAAACTTCTAAATTAAGTAGGAATACAGTTTTTTGAAGCTTAGCTTGGCAGAGTGCGTTCCAAACAAATTTAAAGTTGAACATGTATATCAATATCAACTACATATAGTGGAATTTATTACTGCAAATGGCGGCATACATGTTTTATCTTATAGAGCTCTGTAATTGTTATAATTCACAAGTCCTCCGATTCATTCGAATCAAATCAGTAATGGTGAAATAAATACCCTTAACGCGAAATTCAAAAAATTTTTTTAGTAATCTAAAACCAAAGGTAGTAGTTTACTAATATCAAAAATTAAAATACACAATTTCAGGTTAGTTTGATTTTTATGAAATTGAATATGGTTTTCAAAGCCAGGATTGTAAAAAGTATTCCGATTTTTATAATTTCAAGATAAGCGGAGATTAATGATTTGTTAACCTAAATATGAACGCTGATCTTAAAAAGATAAAAACTGAAACACTTTTTACTAATTTTCGAAGAAAATTAGTACTAAACTCGTTTCACCGAAAATTCATATTTCTTTATGTATATATATATATATATATATATATATATATATATATATATATATATATATATATATATATATATATATATATATATATATATATATATATATATATATATATATATATATATATATATATATATATATATATATATATATATATATATATATATATATATATATATATATATATATATATATATAGTACAGACTCGATAACTCGAATCGCGCTAGTCCGAATTATGCAGTAGTCCGGACTAATATTCACCTTTTATTATGTACTTTATAGTCCGAATGGTGTGATTTTGTTAATCCGGATGCTACTACACGCTTATTAAATGCGAAAAATAAACTTCTAGTCAATACTAAGTAAAGCCAACGGTTACATCGCCTGACATTATTTTACTGTAACGTTTGTTTCTTTTGTCTATGGTTTATTTATCTGTGGCTATTGGTTTAATCCATTTGTGCGTGAGTTTTGTTTAAAATAAAATGAACAAACGTAAACACATTACTTTACGCATTGAGCAAAAAGCCGCTATACTAGATAAACTAAAGCGCAATATAAGTGGAAGCAATTAGCTCGCGAATACGGCGATCTTGGATATCAAGCAAAATAAAGCCAAAATTGAAGGGCTAGGAAAAAATTTATTTAAGTCTAACTCACGAATTTTTAAAATTAATTTTAGGTTCATTAAAAAATGTTACGTAGGACCAGGAACACGGAAAACAATGAAAAAAGCAGAGTATCCCGAAATGGAAACTGAGTTATATGCTTGGTTTATCCAGCAAAGGAAAAGACACGTGCCAATATCGTATGAAATTTTGGCAGTGAAAGGCCGACAATTATTTCAAAAGCATTATAATAAAGACACTTTTGTAGCAAGTAGGGGTTGGCTTCTTAACTTCAAAAAAAGGCATGGATTACGACATCTGAAAATCTGTGACGAGAAGCTAACAAATGATGCATCCGCTGTCATCCCTTTCATTAGAAAATTATCTGAAATAATTCGAAGTAAAGGTCTACTTCCTATTCAGATTTATAATGCTGATGAGTCAGGACTGTTTTGGAAGATTTTGCCAGATAAAACGTTGGTTCACTCTAAGGAAACTTTGGCGCCCGGAAGAAAAACCAGCAAAGAGAGACTAACGTTTTTGGCTTGCACTAATGGGAATGGCACGCACAAGCTTCCGCTCTTAGTAATCGGAAAAGCCAAGAACCCCAAAGCATTCAAAAATGCTACTTTGCCTGTGGAATACACTTACAGCTCCAATGCCTGGATGACGTCTGTTATTTTCAAAACATGGTTCCAACACTCGTTTGTGAAGCACGTAAGGTCATTTTTAACAAGTGAAAATCTTCCGAAGAAGGCGTTATGAAATCAAAACGAGGTTTATGCAGTAAATAGACTTTGATGTAAACCAAATGTCGTAGAAATTTCGTACAAAAATCATGAAAGAGCTGCCAGCTATGACCATTTTTGTAACTTTGTTTAATTTCTTTACTGAGGGATTATGTCATTAGATTTGCAAATGGGAATGTTCCTGCAATGAAAATTAACAACAAATATCAACGCTCTAAAAATTTGAAAAGTTTTGAGGGTGGTAGCCCTAAAATTCTTTTCACCCGTATACCTTCCAGCGCAGTGATTCAATCGAAACGATATTTACTGGTTGGGTTTAACTGAACGTGAAGCAGATTTGTTATATATTTTGCTTTGCTGCTAACACAGGGTACCCAGCATTAGCCATTTTCGTAAATATTGCACCAACAGATGCTTCAAATTACGTTCTCATATGCAAAGCATTTGCAATAAAACTAAGAAACTAATTTCTAAATTTTCCGAGTTTTGAACATTTTTTGGATGGCAGCCTCAAACAACGTTTGACCGCTAAAACTTTCGATGAAATCCTCCGATGAGAACGAAATTCAAAGGATAAGTTGATTTAAGATTGAGCTTGTTAAGGTAAACTTATTGCTGCTTCGTTGGGAAAGTGTTGCCAGCACTGAACATTTTCATCATTTGTGTTATAGTTGAGTTTTGTTAAAGGAATGGTTGATATGATTCTACAAAAAAGTGTATTACGTCTTTCCACATTTTTTTGTCACTCAAAGATAATTTCTTCTAAAATTAGTTTTCTAGCGGTTGTGATGCGCTAGACTTTTTTAACTTTGTTTTTGAGATCAATATTCAAAAATTTCAATCAACATGTGCTTCATAAGCGAACAAGTTTGGAAAGTTGATCAGGTGTTGATTTGTGATCATGGTTCCCCTCTTGTCTATAAATGAGCATAGATAATGTTCTTTCCACATAACTGTCTATGCTGGCATCAACGAGCTTCTACAAAAGGACTTCTGGCCTCCTGGTGTTCTGGTCAAAAAATTCACCAGAATTCCTCGTAAGAATTTTCATCCGAAAGGACCAAGGAGCTCCAGAACTTAGGATTAAGACTTTATTATCAAAATATCCGTGGTTTGAGGACCAAAACTAATGAGTTCAGGCTCTCTGCCACTTTAGCTTCGGACGACATAATATGTTTTACAGAAACCTGGCTTACTGCTGATATCTTCGATTCGGAAATCTTACCTGACCACACGGTATTCCGTAAAGACAGAGATCGTTCGAATAGCGGTAAATCCGATGGTGGAGCTGTTCTCATCTGTATTAATAAGGCACTCAACGGAACACTCTGTCGTGATGCTCCTTTCTGTCCTCCTGTTTAGTGTATTTTTGTGCGTATTTCCTTGCCGTCTGCCAAAACCTTCGAGGTATATCCCCTGTAACCTTCCTCTGTCGATTTATGAACAATTCCTGGCGGAACTCTCTTCTTACCTCAACAGTCATTTTTCCACCGCTTACGTTCTGATATGTGGTGATTTTAATCTCCCTTCTCTAGATTGGGATGTTGACTATTTGGTTATCATCTTGACTAGTAGTGTTTCTTTAATAACGTCTTCGTTTCTCTTACTTTGTTCCCTCTCTCAGCTCAACAATATACCAAACGCCAGCAATAGAATTCTGGATCTCGCTTTGTCCAATCTCCCAAAATCATCACTTTCTTTAAGCGCTGCTCTCTTTCCTTATGTTTCTCCTGATTTTCATCACCCCCCTATTATTCTGGAAATTTCTAATATTCGTTCTATGAGGAATAAAGTCCCATCCTTATTACGTTTCAACTTTCACACGTCTGATTTCACCGACATGGCAATTGAAATAAATATAATTAACTGGTTTTCATTTTTTCGTTGTTCATGCTCTGTGCGAGTTGTATAACTTCCTATCTATCTCAACATCTTTCCTATACATAAAGCCGGTGATCGTACCTGCGTCTCAAACTATCGTCCCATTTCCCTTCTTCCTTGCTTTAGCAAGATCCTTGAAAAAGTGGTTTATAAGCGGGTCTACTCCTTTATCCAGCTTATTCTCGCTCATGGGCAGCATGGTTTTGTCAAAGGTAAATCCACTTTAACCAACCTTCTTTCCTTCACACACACGGTCGCATCCGCTCTTGACCATCAAAAGCAGGTTGATGTACTTTATACCGACTTTTCCATAGCCTTTGACTCCGTCAACCATAGCCTCCTTCTTCAAAAGTTACGGTACAATGGCATTGCTGGTTCTCTTCTTTCCTGGTTCAACTCTAACATCCTCGACCGTACCTGTATTGTAGCTGTTAATTCCTCCTCTTCAATTCCTTTTTATCCTGCATCAGGTGTTCCGCAGAGATCTATCCTTGGTCCTGTTCTCTTTCTTTTGTTCATAAACGATCTCTCTCCATTAATCCATTCTTCTTGCCTTTTGTATGCCGACGATTTCAAGATGTTTCTAGTGATTGGGTCACAAGATGACTGTATGGTTTTACAAAACGATCTCAATAGCCTACAGACTTGGTGCGCTTCCAATGCTCTCACTTTGAACATCGTGAAATGTCACAAAATGTCTTTCTCTTTAAAAATTTCACCTTTGATGTTCTCCTACTCTGTTTGTGGCTTTCCTCTTAATGTCGTTGATAATTTTAGAGATCTTGGCGTAATATCTGATCCTAAGCTCAAATTTGATAAGCATATTTCTTATATTACCGCCAGGGCCTCTAAACTATCCGGTTTTATTATTAGATCCTCTAAAGCTTTCGTTAATATTTCCACTTGTGTACACCTTTTCCTCTCCTTTGCACGTAGTATCCTTGAATATTGCTGTCAAGTTTGGTGTCCTCTTTTGTCTACTTAAATACTGCGTTGGAGTCGGTTCAACGCAGATTTACTCGCACCCTGTTTTATAAATTTCAGCTTCCTTATCGTCCTTATAGTGATCGTCTGTCGTTCCTTCATCTCCCTTCTCTCGAATCACGGAGACTGTTCCTGGATGAGTGCCTACTCTTCAAATTATTTCATAAGTTGGTAGATTCAGATATCAGCAGCCATGTTTCTGTCCGTGTTGCAGTGCATGGCACCCGCTCTTCGTTTGAGTTTAGTGTGCCATTTGCGCGCACTGATATCTTTTTTTATTTTCCGCTGTTGCGATTACTGAGGCAACATAATGATCTACAGTTTGGTCCTCTACCGCCGACATTATATGCATTTAAAACTTTTCTGAAACATAATGTTTTGCTTACTACTAGTTCAATGTAGTCTTTTTTCCTTTTCTTTTTTTTCTATTTTTCTTATTTTGAATTTGTACTTTTTCACTTTGATTTTGTTTATTATTGTTCTTCATTTTGTATCATTATCATTTCATTATTATTTTGTTCATTTTTTCATTCTTTCGTTAGTGAATTATTTGTATTTTATATTTTCTATATTCAGTAATTGGATTTTATCTGTTGAATAATAGTAATAGTAAATAAATAAATAAATAAATAAGTATATCGTCTCTAAGGCTTATCAAAGCAGATAATAATTGACACGGGAAACTCAATATATTTGCGGAATAAACCACTTAGTTATAAAAAAGCTTTTCAATTTTAATCATCCCACAAAAACAATTCAATTTCACTATAGGTGTTTTACCTGCCAAGATTTTACTTAGGGTAACGTGCTTTTCACCACATACTTCCCTTATATACATATATTTTCTAATGGTTGCATTACAAAACAAAGTTGCGTCACTATTTCAAGCTCTTTCTAATTGAGTATTTCGAGACCACTGACATCTCTTAGAAGCAACTGTTGCAGAGCTTCCGATAGTTCAAGAAATATTTCAATGATATAATATCCAGAGTTCCATCTAGTTTTAACCTAAAGGATTAGTTTTTTGCAAATGATAATCGTATCATTCGTATCATTTTTGTTTTGTCATGGTTCGTATATGTATACTCAGCCCCAAATATTATGCTTTTGCTGCCAATAATGGTCAATGGTTCATTCTTGCTGTGCACAAATATCAGAGCTTGACAACAGAATCTACCATGTGCCTGCATGTAGTTTTAAAAAATGGTTTTTTTTTATAGGTTTGCGAATCTAATATTTTTCGATTCGATATCTCTATAAAAGTATTAATATGAGTAAAATATCGAACAGTTTCGATTCGAGTACAATTTTACTTGGTATCAAACGAAAGTATCGATACCGTACTTATATCAGTACTTTCATCGTGCCACTAGTCAGTACAAATGCAGCAAAACTATATGCAACACACGCTAGGATTGCACCAAACATTGGGGATCTGAATCAAACTACAAGCAAACAATTAGCTGCTGTTGTCTGGCTTAAATTATGTCATGCAATATATGAAAATGGTGTCAGAAGAAATTAAATGTTTCGGACTTGTAAACTGAACAAATGTATGTATGTATTTTATGCATAGTAATTCAATTCAAGCAGTCAACAGTCTTGCAACAGTCAAGTTAAACATGGTGCAGTTACATACAATAGAATCACAACGTAAATTATTTTTTTACATTCATAAAATTCCAAACAACACTATGAATTTTTTCGTATTTAAATCCAATTGTTACTCAAAACAAAAGCACGTTTGAAGCGAATATAAAACTACCTCATTTTAATATCATACGATTTTACATTTCATGCTTTTATTCAATAATGTATGCAAATGTTGCAAACAGAAAATGAGTATTTTTCCCCCGTGCAAGCATTGTTCGATCTTTATCATACAAAAACACGAATATGTGCTATTTATGTGAATTTGCATTGTTACGTTCGATACCTCATAAAACTCGGAAAAATTCAGTAATCAACACAAACACATCACATACCATATACATGTAATCTGTAGGGCACCGATATACGAAAAAAGTACTCGTTTCATTTAAATCCTTACACAAAATGTTGAAAACAGCGCCACAAGCAATTTGTGAAAATGATTTCGCGACAGAAATTAACACCTCCAGGGATTCGAAATGCCATTAAAAATTTGTAGTTGAACATAAATGAAAAATGGATGAATGTCATAACTAAAAGCGACTGCATCACAACATAGTGCCCGTTAAAAGTCATCATGGGAATCGCTTGAGTGTATTGAAATGTGCTTCGATGATTTACGTCTATTTGATGGAGTTTAAATAAAAATGAGCTATCCTGCGTTCTTTTTTGTTAATAGTGCTTGGGGGGTGGGTCGATATTTTAGTAACTAAAAATATGTTATCAACAGAAATTATACATATTTTTATAGTGGTTCTAGTAATTCAATGCCCTGAATGTAGTAAATGAACTTTGAATTATAAACAATGATTTTTAAAATTTTAATACACATGTGTGGTTACTATATTTATATTTATACATATATTCACTATTATTCCGTTTTAGCACTTCGTCAAAAACTACTTGATAAGAGATTGATTTCCAACTCTATGTGGATTGATACGACAAACATAAGTATCATGTAAATAAGAAATACATTTACTTTAATAGAATACATATACTTGTACATGTATGTATGTATTGTATTGAAATATTTGAGGTCATCAAACTAATTTGGCCTCTAATAATATGGGACTAGATTTAAGATGTTTCAAAAACTATGAAGTTTACTTAAGGTCAAATTACAGTATTGGTAGGTGTGTTTCACTCTTAAATCGTCTCCAAAGTAAATATATCGGCAATTGTCTAGACTAGATGATGGACTATCGGTTAGAGGGGGATCAAAAGAGACAAAGGTGGTCTGGCTGACCTTGCTCAATATAATAACAACATTTCTAGGTGGAGGTAAACAAAAAATTGGTAAACAATTGAATCTGCTTTTTAATTTATCTAATTTAAAAATGCGTCTCCACATCCATGGGGACATTCGTTAGCCATCACAATTGAGCCATCCAACAATCCTTGACCGCCTCCTCTTCCCGATGCGCTAGCACTCGATCTCCCTCCAGTGGTGAATGACCGACGGTCTCATTATATTGACAGTAGCCAATACATCCTCTTTTATGTTTTAATATGATCAAAATATATTTTATCACCACAATAGATCTTAACATTCTAATGATCATCTATTTCAGCTTTATGAATCAAATATATTGCTTTATGAAATGATGTCATCTTATATTAGTCATTAACAAAGGAATTCAAACTATTCAACTTCTAAAATTTGTCTCAACTCCTCCCATCCGCTCGCACGATACTCATTCCTATTAACTCGAAAACATCCGGATCGAAAAATGTTCCACTGCCATAGTTACTTTGAACTTGACATTGTCCATGATAACAAATGGTATTACGTGCCGAATATTGAATTGGTCCACGTCAGAATTATATTCACTTCCAACTCCACGAGGAATATCTCGAGTAGTTCAATAAGGTCAGCTAAAAGCAGATATTCGAAATGTGGCCTTCACTTTCGACATCTTGTTTGTAAATATTTCGTATTTTTTCGAACCGTTTTGAATCCTCAATATGGCTCGAGAGTGGAGGATAGCTCCAGTTTACTGTTAGCGTAATTGATTCTAGAAGCTACGGAGACGCTTATAATTTTTTTTTGCAATACATAATTATTAATTAGAATGTAATGATCTGATTATGCTGACTAACAGCGTTTGCGTGAGTCAGTACTGCCTGATTCAGTACTGCGTGATCGAGCAGTAAAAAACACATTTAGATTGAGTTTATTATAAATACGACCGGAGGCATAACCTGGCCAGATTGAACTTTAATTTAAATTATGAACTGAGCTCTGTTGAACAATTCTACTGATAACGATGAAAAGAAAAATTGCAGTCAAAGCTAATATTTTCTGGAGCTAAACACAAAAAATATGGTATTCATTTAAAGAGTTTTTACTGAATTTATATATATATATATCATATTTACAATCACCTTCATTCTGTACATTGCTGTATATACCCTCATATACAGTTAGTGGGCTCATTTTTGCTCTTGAAATTAAACAGGAACTTTATTTTGGTTTAAACTCGGAAAACGCTGGCATACTACTTTCATAATTAAATAATTTGCTGTTCTTCGCTTACTCATTAGCTCCAACTAAAATGGTTCAATTCTTTGAGCGACTGCGTGCAACATAAACCATAAAAAATTGTTTCTGTGTATCGTACGATGCAAGGTGATATATTGTAAGTGGACAACATTCATCTTCGATCAGCAGCACTCAAATTTCAGTCCGACACTTCATAGGCACCTTAATCTGGTCAAGCAACCACAGTATGTTTTCTTGACTTTAAAAAATCGTTTGACTCTGATGGAATCATTTACAAAATCGTATAGCACAACTTCTCAGCTGATATATTCAAAATTATCCAAAGCTTCCACAAAGACAGATGCTTCTTCGTCCAAGTACGTAACTCAATTTCTTCAAACAAAATGTTCTCTAGTGGTGCTCCTCAAAGCTCAATTATAAGCCTCATCTTCTTTAATATCTTCAAACAACTATTTACTTACGCATCAGCACATAATCCTAAGTATGCAACAATCCGCATCCAAACAAAAATGACGTCTCTTAGTAATTTGGTATTATGATCAGTGAGCTATCAGACTTAATGTCACAAAATCTGAAGTACTTCTTAGCAAACCATCTGGCAGCAAAAAGAAAGCAATACCTCTGTCAATAAACGGAACCGAAGTTCAAGAGAACAAATCAGTAAAATATCTGGGAGTCATCTTCGACAATAGAAATAAATTTAATCTCCATGGAAAAAATACTCTAGTGGAAGCTCACTATGCATATCACCAACTCTACTCTTTAATGAAAAAAATATCCCGACTTTCTCAAAAGACAAAGTTGCTCATGTGCAGACAACTCATCAGACCCACAATTAGCTCCGGCTCCCCATTTTGGATGACCATGTCCGCAAGTTATATGAAAAACTTGCGGAATTTAACAGGCAAGGCCTGCCAAATAATTTTAAATCAGAAAACCGCTATTTCTCTAACCCGGAGCTATATCATGGAATAAACATTCCTTCACTACAGAAATACCTACTCGAACTTGGTCAGAAGTTCTTTGTTCTCCTCTAGTAAGGCAGTAGTTTCTGTCTGGCTTGGCTGGCTCTGGACTGAATAGACAAACCATCGATTTGCTGTGACAATCCTGCATTGGCATTTGCTAGCATCATCGACAAATATTTTCTACGTTTCGAGATACGCCAGTATTGGTGCCCCACATATCTCGTATATATTCTTTTCAAATACTAGGTCTGTTCCCGTACTTTCAGTAACTGAATTTTACTGAATTTTCCTGAATCATATGGTGGGGAATTTCATGAAAAGTACGGAAACGCTTTCATTGTATTTCCTGAAAATTGACAGCCGAAAGTGTCAGTTTTCGGTTTTTGGGAGAATAATAGTGATTATCAAGTCAGACAAGACAAATATCCAGTAGCACACTTGTATAATTTGCGCTACTGCTCAATGGACGCAAGATTTTTTCAACATTGGACTTGATACGGGCCTATGACCAGATTCCTGTAGCACCAGAGGAAGTACCAAAAACCACCGTCATAACACCTTTTGGCCTCTCCGAATTCAAAGCTATGACCTTCGGATTTTGCAACGCTGCGCAGATGTTTCAGCGGTATATTGACTTAGCGCTTCGAGGTCTTGATTTCGTTTACACTTATATCCTTGTTATTTCGGAAACTCATGAAGAGCACCCCCAGCATCTCGAAATATTTTTCCGCAAGTAACGACACTTTCTATCAATGTTTCGAAATGCGTTTTGGAGCATTTTCGGTGAACTATTTGGGATATGCAATTGACGAGCAAGATTTTTAGTCGCAGTCAGCAAATAGACGGTTTATTAAAGACGCGGCGAAAACTCAATCCGCTTTACATAAGTTATCAACTGAAAATTCTTCTACTTCACTGACGCTTAGTCACGTTTCAGTGTAACCAGGCGATTTCGTTGGCTGCGCTTGGTCACTGATGGCTGCGCCTCGCTGCGTCGACTGTAATTCAGGCATAATTGTGATATGTGAGAACCACTAGGAATATTTTCGCAAAAGTTTAGTGATACCCAGTGCAAGTATAGCACGTATGATCGGAAGCTTTAAGCCATCTACAGCGAAATCAGGTTTTTGCAATACATGTGCGAAGGTCAACAGCTAGTCATCAAAACTGATCATAAACCGATCACGTTTGCGTTTCAACAGAAAGTAAAGAATGCCTCTCCACGGCATCTTCAACAGTTGGACTTTATCGGCCGATTTGCGACGCACATAGTTCATGTCACTGGATAAAATAACGTAACAGCAGATGTCCTATCAAGAGTTGCCAGTTGCAATTACTAAAAACGACTTAGCAATCTCTCAGCTACAAGTCGACGAACTTCCATTTCTTCTGCTATCCAATACATCGCTCTAGATTTGCGCAAGCTTCGAATCGACAACACCGAAACTACAATTTACTGTGACGTCTCAACAAAACATATTCGTCCTTACGTTCCAAGAACTCTAAAGTCACCCTAATGGTCAGGCTACGAAAAACATGATTTAACAAAAATTCATCTGTCCAAGGTTATCTAAAGATGTCATTGGCTGGGCACATACATGTTTCGCATGCCAATGCAGCAAAATCGGCAGGCACGTCAAACTTCCTCCGGAGCATATTCCAACGCCGGACACCAGATTCAGTCACGTGTACATCGATATTGTCGGTCCTTTGGTGCAATCGAAAGGTTGTTTTTACCCCCGTCCCACACATGACCAGAATTATTTCCGGAAATATTTCCGGAAACATTTCCGAAATATTTCCGGAAACATTTCCGAAACATTTCCAGAAATATTTCTGACAAAAAACGATCAGTCGGAAAGTTCAACAGCTGATCGCTTTGCTGTGGACTTATTGTGTAGTGGACTTTCCCGATGTGTCGGAAATATTTCCGCGACTTTCCGCTCGACGATGGGAAAGTCTCGGAAAGTCACAAGACTGTGACAAAATTTTGGCACTGTGCTGCCGTTGTGAATGCAAGTTTTATGAAACTTGCATTTTTTGTGGGAAAAAGTAGCTTTTGAGGGACCGAGAATAGTATGATAGCTAGGTATAGCTGTGATACATATGAAGAAAATAGAATGGAGCTGTATAGATGGTCACATTGACCCGTCTTGTTTTTTAATTTTGACGGGATATACAGCTTCAAAAGCGGCAGCTCTGATTTGAACTTATTTTCGCGCTAATGCCTAGTACTATACTCTTCGCGAAACGAATTCAACGGTCGAATCCCATACAAAAAGAGCTTTTCAATTCGTCAGTAAAGCTCTTTTTGTATGGGATTTGACCGTTGAATTCGTTTCGCGAAGAGTATAATACTAGGCATAACCATGAATGAACTTTCCGGTCATGTGTAGGACTGACGACAGAATTATTGTCGGAAATATTTCCAGAAAGGTTTCTGGATTGTTTCGGAATTGTTTCCGGAAATATTTCTGGTCATGCGTGGGAGCGCCTTTATGCTTTAACTATGATTGGTAGATTCACAAAGTGGCCAGAAGCGGTGCCATTCAAAAACATCACTGCTGACGTCATTCCAAACATTCTTTTTACGCATCATGAATTACGCGTTTTGGAGCGCTTACGTTCCTGACCGCATTATTCCGGGCGCTTGCACACTTAGTCGGATGCCAGAAAACTCATACAACTACCTAGCATCCACAATTTAACGGTATGATAAAGCGGTTAGCACCGGTCTTTGAAGACATCAATCAGGTGCCATAGTTAGCATAGTGGGTGGAAGTTTTACCTACCGTTGTGGGGACCACAAGGTTGGTCACTATGTCGCAGTAATATCAATAGTATCCGCACCGCGTCGCCAACGTCACTACGCAGAACTTACTCTGCCTCTTCATCTGCGGCAGCCGACCGACGAGGTCGTGCCTTGAGCGCGCTCGCAGTGTTCAGTTTTTCTATTCTGTCCTATTTAGTTTGTTATTAATAAATCATTTCTTTATCAATTTGCTAGTCTCAATGTTTACTTTATTTTATAATCGTAGGCCATCCGCTACACCGTGTTTTATTGGAGCTATGAACCAGCATGAAGGAAGATATCGGTACAACGGCAGCAGAGGTCGTATACGGAACGACTGCGAGTTCCTGGAGAATTTTTTCCAAACAAAGAGATGCCTCCAGACCCGAAGATATTCATTGAAAAATTCCGTCAACATATGAGAGGAGCGCGAGCTACGCCAACGTATCATTTTCTTCCGAAAGGAACTTTACTCTTGCACGCATGTTTTTATACGAATTGATCGAGTAAAGCCACCACTGGAGCGTCCAAATGAAGGACCGTACAAAGGACTCAGCAGAACAACAAATAACGTTTTCTTCATAAACGTCCAACGAAAAGCAATAAACATCAGCGTTGACCAAATCAAGCCAGCGCATAAAGAAATACACCCAGATGATGGAAATAACACAGCTACACCAGCTCTCAGAAAATATGCAGTACCTAAGGCTAAATCCACCAAAACCGTAGGATTCGCTCACTGTTGACATTACAAAGCCAAAGACTCTTGGGGGAGTACTGTGATTGTGATAGTAAGAAATACAATGATCGTGATAGCAAAAAACGTCGCAACTTCCTTTTTCTTCTTGCAGACGCTGTCGAGAGTAGTCTGGTAGGAGTGTTTCAATTTTGACACATATATATTCTGTTGAATTAATAAATAGTTCGAACAAAGCCGTTTACACGTTATTGATTTTGTGGCTAGTACGAATGTGTTTTCGGTGCGTGTGAGCATAAAGTAATCTCATGAAAACCTTTTCTCAGGTCTAGGGGTTGAAGCTGGTAGAGAACTTCATTCACAAATTTTTAATCAATATTATTACGGAGTGTGAAGTGATTAGTTCCAGGACTCGCTTTACCCCTGATTTAGGTACCTAATCAGAGTTAGGTGAACTTAAAACTCGGTGCGCGGTGTCTCGTCCGAAACTGGATTCGAGCCAGGGACGCCAGAAGTCAGTGCTCTACCCCCTAGGCTACTCTAGTTTTTGTGGATATGCAAGAATATAAGTGATTTGAAATATGAGCTTCTTGATTCAAACTACATCTCATCATGTTTTTAAGCATTAGTTGATATACAAAATACATCGGATTTATACGCCAAGTTCGACAACTACACACTGATTTACTACGAGAAGAAAAGGCTCAAATAAAACGTACACATACATAAATAATATTGTGTGCATAAATTCTTCAACATGATATGAAAACTGAAAATTTCATAACGTTCTATTCAAATATCTGCTCTCGAAAAATACCTTGGAGCAGTTAAGGCTTTTCTATACTCGTTTCGTTACTTACTGGCAGCTCTCCTAGTCCCGTCTGGCTGCCGGCTATCAATTCGAAACGAGCCAACGAACGAGCGACCGAATGAGATAGACGATCGACGTGCTCGAGCTAGGTACCGGCACATTGGCATTACTCGGTAAACAGGCAAGTGATTCCTGAATCCTGAATTCAAAGCTTCGATGGAGAGAAGATACCCCGGGAGCTCTATAGAGTTACAAGAAATCATATTTCAAGAAACCTACTGTTCTCTGAAATCGGGTATGCAGTATGTGGATGTAGATCCAACGCAAATCCTGCTAGGAACTCATCTAATGTTGAGTTGATGAAGCGGAAGGAATAAATATGGCGTGTGACCTCATCGCATCCTTTCTGTTACTTTCTAGTTTACACGTATGAAAGTTGTTTTTAAATTCCCTGTGTTCAAGCTAAGCTGAATAGAATAAATCAAATGTCTGGAAAAAATCCTTACAAAAACTGCAATCAATTGAAAATGAGTTTAATAACTGTCTCATTCTTCTAAAGTCGAGTTATATCCAATGCAAATAAATAATATCCTCACTCACCCACAGTAACTATTCATGTTAAGGTGGAAGCTACAGGCATATAGGAGATGGCAACGACAAAATATCCTGAAGTGTACCTCTTAACTTTCTTTCCCACACATTTAATATACTCCGACATAGCCTCGTAACCACTACGCTACCCACAGTTCGAACGAGAACTGTATTATACTCGTTTTTCATATGAAAGCTTCCTTGAGGTCATACCAGTTGCCCAGCGGCTGCTTCATGCTATATTCCAGACAAATAATTCCCTTTTTTTGCCCTCGAGGCGAACGCAAATTGCAAAATGGAAGAGTTACTTGGCTTCCTTCAGGATCTCCGTTTTTTACTTTTCCGTCCATGAGCCAACTCGTACTTCAGATGCGAACTCTTTTCATCTTTATCCGACCGGAGGACATTGGTAGGGAATGGGAATCAGCCAAGTTTGCTCCGAGCTGTGACGACGATTTGATGGAAGTCTTCTTTCATTGAGTTTGTTGTCGTTTCGAGTCAACACGCAGGCACGTCTGTTCGGTTGTTCGATGTCGGCCGTTTTGAGTTGCAGGAGCAAGTGAAAGTCAAATTGAAGAACTACATAAATAGAATGGGAATATGATGGTAACGTACGCATTTTCGGTTTAAATGAATGTTAGTTGTTAGCCGGCCATAATGCTGTGGGCTCGTTCAATATGAAGATAAAACGCCTAAATCTATATTCTTTGAGTAATGAATCATATCATGCCATAAATCAACTGTTATTATTTATTCACACCAATATTGTTTTTTTTAATAACAACAATTTTACTTACACATGCACTGCATGGAATTGATACACATTTGGTCTTTTTAAATGCAATCTAATAACTCGATTCCGCCTCATACAAATTCGCATATTTATTTCACTTCTAATCCGTTTAACTACCAGTGGAAAGGTATATCAAGGAATGGCTAATCCTACGGTCACGAAAAGTGACATAGATTGAATGGCCCTGCAGCTCAGTAGATGTCGATCCCTTCAACGGCGCGACGTTAGAGTAATAGCATTCCTTAATCGCTCGCTACACAACACAGCACGGTCCTTTCGCATGAAAAGTATTCAGTCGGAATTAGACGCGAAATTAGATGCCAATGTATTTGCCAGCCTTCGGCGATATCGCGATATCCGACATTATTGCGAGATAATTGCCGCGGCAGCTGGTACACGAGTTTACCTCAACGAGGGCTGAGTGTCTTTTCTACTAATCAAAGCTCGTGGCTGTCTACCTGTAATAATGTCGACCTGTCATAACTACACCTTGGCTCGCGGATAGGCAATTATAGGATGGTTTTCGACATGTGATGTCAATTTTCCACGAGCTCAAGTGAGATATCGTGTGGGCTGGAATGCATTTTCTCGAGAAAGAACGAATATTTAAAGTAGGAAAGTTTGCATTCATGTTCAACTTTTGATTGGTTTACATTTTATTTGTTTTGCACTTGAAAGATCTCTTTTCGTTCATATTTTTCATCGCTCAATTTTTTCAAATTTTTCCACCAATTGTGAAAATGCATATTTGCTTTTTTTGTCTTCTCTAATCATCTTAAATTCTGAACACATATCAGCGAAGGGTTTAGCCCACTCTGTTCTTAATTGATCACTAGCAAAATTTGGGGGGGTTTCGCAATTATGGGTCTGGCATAGAAAAACAACAGATTCCTAGTTGGTGTTTTTTAAACCATGATTTCCCATTATCCATACAAACCAATAATATAAATAAGAATTGATAAATGATTTCACTGGAAGGCCAGATTTTCCTTTTGAAGCTAAATGTATTCAATTTCTTGACATATTTTGACAGACAAAAGAAATTGAATATATATAAATTGAAGATATCTAGCCTATTTAGCTTCCAAAGGAAAACTTTGTACATACTTTGAATAAAATATTTTGTGTTATTATTATTATTACTATTTATTTCACTATTTATAACACAAATAATATTTAACAATTTAAATATATTTAAAATGTACGTGATGTACATGATGTACAACACAAAAATTTGAATAATGTAGCCATCTTTGGTAGGGAATTGGAAAAGGGCATTCATGATGTGGGCACCTTAGTCAGAGTAGTTTTAACACTAAACCTACCAGCACCGGTCAATTTGACCGGTAACAAAATTTAAAAAAAAATAAAAGTAAACCATCCAAACTTGAGTATAATATACAATATTGTAATATTATGTGGTCAATATTTTCCGTAAAAATGCCAAAGCGTTTCACAATTACAAAGTATTTAGAAAAAAAACGGACATAGAAGAAGCGTGTTCAGTATGTGATGAACAAAAAATTTCTGGAACTGAAAAACACGTGGAAACAGGTAAAGCGCTACTTACAACAAGTGAATTGGAGTCAGACTGCGAAAATGAACAGGAGAATTCCAGGTCAGGAAAGAACCAGATTTTTATCGAGATTCGAAAGTGAAACAGATATAGAGGACCAACGCAATAAAACTGCGGTCAATGGAACTGTTTGGGAACAAATAGCTGGAAGTCCTAAAGCTGGCAGGACACCAGCGCTTAATATTTTTAGGGATGTGTCAGGTCCAACAGGATATGCTAAACAACATATAATTAAAGGACAACTAAAGACGGCATTTTCTTTTATCTTGGATCTCCGTATAATGCATCATACATTGAAAGAAAAAGTCGTGGTTGATTTAACTATTATTGATATTAATGCAACAATTGATTGAAAATTGTCGTAAGAATCAAAACAATAGTTTGCCGTCAATCCAGGAAAGCGAATTTGGCTATCTTTGCACCGGGAAGCTGAATGGATCATTACCTCGCGTAATTTAAGTCAATTCATCAATTTTAACGCTCGAGCAATTAGCCGAACAGGTATCCAAGTTCTGGGAGCTAAAGGCAATTGAATCCAAATTGTTTACAATGCTAAAATAGTTCATTTGACCATACAAAAGTAGTTTACTTTTCTGATACAAAAAATATCGAAACCTTCGAGGATTCAGCTATGTTAATTGGTTCAAAAGTACGATAAATAGTTGATCTATAGAAAAATGAGCATTAATTCATTTAACGCTACAAAATATTGAATTATCAACAATTTTCATAGTAAGCGGTCCACTCTACAATTGTTAAAATAAAACATAATTCAGCAATCACTTATTTTTGCTGGGGCACCAGAGACTATAGTCATTTACTATTTCGTACCATGTACATTGTTGGAATACCATAATTTGTTGCTGCTTTCTTTCTGCTCTACGCGTCATGGTACATAAAAGTAACCAACAATTTCTTATGGTTGTTTTAACTATAGCCTGTAGACACAAAAACAACTAAGGAAAATTGTTGATTTTACCAAGATTTTACTCTCAATGTATTACAAAAAGTGCAGAAGAAGAAGCATTTAGGGTGTTGGGGACAAAGTAAAACTAAATGCATTTGTTGCTGTGCTATAAGCCCGCGGCGCAGATGAGCCGAAAAATTTGGATGTTTCGTATTTGTGGAATAGAAATTAGGGACCCACTTTTTTTGCAAAAAAAAAAACAATGTGGAGAAACTGATATAATGAGGAGCATACTTTTCCATCTACCCTGGAGTGTGGTAGATAAGTTTGTTTACATGTTTTTTTATGGACCTCTTAAACATAGAAAAACAAACTGACAAATATTCCAAGTCGTAATCAAAATCGGATAATATCAAAATGCTGTTGAGACAGTGGATACCTTTAGTTACAAATGTTAACATCAGTATATCTCAAAAACGGTTATGGTTACAAGAAAAAGTTATAAAATCTTTTTTGTAGAAAAGTTATAAAATCTTTTTTGTTTTCTGTAGTCGTGGTCGTTACTGAGATATTTATGAACGATCACTTTTGGTGAGCTTTGACCCCTTATAAAAGTAACGCAGCACTCGAATCGATGGGGACTTTTGACATTTTGCTCAGCAGTCAGTACCAAGGTTCACACCAAAATCCAGCTTTCCCTTAATTTTTCCCAAGCACCATGTCAAATTTCCCTGGACTATAACGCAAAGAGCAAAAGCTGCTTCTGCACTGATTCGAGCCTATAGCTATGGACATCAAACTTAGGGTGCCAGACAATAGATGCATATTCGAGCAATGGTCGAACTAGAGCTGTGTGACTTCACCTTTACACGTCTTTTGATCAACCGAAGCTACTTATTAGCCTTGCTTAAGACTTTGTCATAGTGTAAATTAAAACGCAGTAACGCCAAAGTAACCCCGATGTTGATGACACTATCAACATTATTTATTGCAACATTATTGAGGCGGCAATCAAAATTTATTTTACTGGCTTTGCGGAAAAAGCTAATGACTTGAGATTTACTAACATTAATGTCAAGATTATTTTGTTTGTACCACTGCTCAAGAGATAGCAGTTTAGATTGAAGGAACACTGAGTCTGATTTCGATTTAATCGTGAGGAACATTTTCAGAAAAGCTGCATAGAAAAGGTGGGTAATGCCTGATAAAACTTCAGAAAGATCCGATATGAAAATATTGAATAAAAGAGGTCCTAAGTGACTACCTTGTGGTACACCTGATGAAATTTCATGATTATTTTTTTTTTAATAGGATACCCTAAAACTTAGCGTATTGCGTCCTATTTCTAAGATAAGAGTTCAACCAGTTTAATAAGAAACCCGAGATACTCAATTTCTGAAGTTTCATTCGAAAAATATCATGATAAACGCAATTAAAGGCCTTGCTGAAGTCAGTGTAGATGGTATCAATTTGAAGCCAATTGGCGCGTTAGTGAGCTGAGCTACCGACCTTTCATTTGTGTAAAGCAAATGCTAAAAGAAATCATAAAAACCATCCATTTTTTCGCCGAATATTGTTGAAACATTTACAAACATGTTCGCGTTGTAGACATAATTTACTTAATTCGTAGATATAATTTACTAGATTTGAGGAAAATTACTTGTTTAAAATAAGGTAAAGTAAAAATTGTATTCCCTTGAATGTAGGACATTTTTACACAATATTTATACAAATTACTGACACCAAATAAAATTTTATTTGATTTATGGAAGATTTCACATCTCATAAACAAGTAAATATTTTCTTTGATTCATGGAAACATATTTTTCTGAGTGTAGAATAAGGATACAGCTTCATCCAATTCTAGCGTTGAACAATTACTAGCACAGTCACTTTTGAGAAGATAATCCGTAATACTCTTCAAATCAGCATTCCGTAAGTCATATATAATAGAGTTATTGTGAGATGGAGAAGTGAGCATATCAGACAGCGGCTCAATTGTGAAAGCAGAGTATTGAAGAGTGCTGCCAAAAATGTTTTCTGTATCAACAGTTTGATTAGCCACTACATGATCGTAGCTATCAGTAAATATAAGATGTAACCAATTTCCATTTTGTTTAGATGTCGGAGCTATTTGCTGCAAATCATTGCCATAAAATGTACTAATTAGATTGAAATCGCTAGAATGAAGAAGTTTAAAAGGAATGAGGTTATTATCAGTTTCATCAGCCGTAAATTTTAAAATTGACGATTGAAATCTCCGAGAATTATAATTTTATCAGCCTCATTAATGTAATGGGAATAACCTTGTGATCGTAGAGATGTAGTCTTAAAAAACCTAGATATCGTCATCGGAGAACCCTATATTCTCTTCAATAATGATCTGAATGAACAAACGCCATTTCTCGATCCTAAAATGAGTTAAAGAACCGAAAAATGGACATAGCTACTGACCTATAAGTGTTGAGCTTAAGTATGCTCAAGATGCCGAGCTAATCAGCAAATGTCAGTTAAACTTTCGTGCAAGCCACTCGCTACACGGTGAAAAATATTCGGATAATATTGATCTTCACAATGGTGTACTATTATGTATCCTAATATTCGTATAGATTATATATGTTGACGTTGGATAAAATTGTTCTATCCTATTTTGGAATAATTTTTGTACGAGTTTCGTATAAACGGGTGGTTTATACCAAGATCGGATAATACTTATCAAAAATTCATATTAAAAATTCATAAAAAATAAAACGAATTATTTAGAATTACTTTTGCGTCGCAAGTCGTAAAGTTCGTATTTAAAGTTTATAAGTGAACTGCATTGGACGCAAAAATTTACTCGGGAGTGTTTTCGTGAAACGGATTGTTTAGAATTACTTTTGCGTCGCAAGTCGTGCAATTAGTATTTCGAGTTAGTAAGTGAAGTTAATTGAAAGTGTTTATTAAAGTGTTTATTAAAGTTATTTGTGAAAATTATTTGGTAGCCATAAGCAACAACTTGAATCACTACAGGAATATTGTAAAACTTTGATTTTGGTGAATAAAGTATATATGAATAAAATCTATCGATTTTTTTTTCAAATAATAAAAAAAATAATCGTTATCCATCTCTTTAATGCTCGAAAGTTTTACTTGGTGTACTATGCCAAGTATTTTCACAACACCTACTTTTATCTTTGAATGCATAAATATTCAATTGTTTTCATTCTTCATCATAATGGATAATTATTCCCAATATATATATTCATAATAAAAAGGAGGGAAAAAACCAGAATAATGTTTTTTGTTAAATGATTTTGAGTTTTCGAAAATGGGATAAATTTATCGTGTGACCTCGAAATTAGAATAATCAGGGGGCTTCGCCACCTGCTCGCTTCGCTCACCAACCCCCAGACCATTTACGATTTTAAATTGTACATTTTACTGGACGTATGTACTAAAGCCGTGCGAAAATCAATAAAAGTTCACAGTCGCAGAGATCAATTTTTTTATTTACTTAGATCTGTAGAAAATGTTTTATCCAAACCTCGACAAATATTTCAACGTCGTTTAACAAAAAAAAAAAAAATATGGACGATCATGTTCTGCGGGTCTCATTTTCCTTTCCTTCTCATAACGCTTCCTCAAAAACGATGTTCTTTATAATTTTCTCTTCCGAACGACATTCTAAAATAAAAATATAATCCGACCGAATTTCCAAAACATTTTTTATTAATAGAGAGATATATTTCTTATTCTAAATGGTGTACATTTAATAAGTATGTGGTGTATTCATTTATATGCGATTCGGATACCGTTTATAAGAGCGTCTTATTCAATTTATATGAATAATTGGTATTGATTTTATCTTATCAGATAAAATTTATCTTATTGGATTAAATTGTTTGATCTTAAAAAAACTTATTGGATTGATACTAACTTTCGTTTGGACCTATATGCATTCCAAAATTTATCAAATTTATCCGAAAATTTCTAACCGTGTACATGCAAAATAGTTTAAATTCACAAAAAAATGGGTCCAAAATTAAGTAGGCGATTTTTTGAAGTACAATTGTCGGTTATGCCATATGCCGCCACATACTCCAGCTAAGAAATTGTGCTGTTGTTTTAATGGAGTTTGCTCGCTAGAAACCCCCAGGCATTTTTGATCGGATTTAGTGCCGGATATCGTACAGGCCAATCAAAATCTTGAATATTTAAATTGTGAAGCTGCACTTGTTTGTGAATCACTACACTGTCCAGTACATAAATCAGATTTTCATTAGACCGCCACCCCCCCAAAGTGAACAAATATATTCTTGAAAAAGCTGACACAGGATGATTATTCTAAAAGTGAATCATCATACTCCTAAAATTTGTCTGCTCTAACTCTTTTTTGTCAATCCTTTCTTGTTTCACAATACGGACCAAACTTGTTAGAAAAGATATCTAAAGTAAGTACGGTGGCTATCGTTCCAAGTATTGTACTTAAGATATCGTTTTAACAAGTTTGATTCGAGTTATGAGATACAAAATGATTTGCGATGTAAGTCATGCCAATTGAATTCAAAATCATCGAAGCCATCAAGACAGAGCTTTTTCTCTCTCTCCTTCAAAAACTGATCTATCTTTTCCATTACTTTTGGAAGTAAAATTAATTTTCACGAAAGTACAGATTATTTTCCGATGGAGATCTGTTAGTGCCAGTTTCCTTAAGTATTCCAACCATTTGAAATAGAATGATATGGCAAAATTTTATCAACGCGGTTTATACAAATTTTATTTTAGGGGGTGTGGCACTTTCTGTTTCAGACAGCCTCCAAGCTGATTTTCCTTGCCTTTCAGTCATTCGTCACTCATCGTTCAATCATCTGATAACCAAGAAGTTGACCATTTTGTTAAAATCTCTCCAAGCTCTCCTATTTCCTAAACACTTCAAGATTTATCTAGGAAATCGAATTTTCCGGACATTTATTTTCCCTCCATTATTTGAAAATAACTAACAAATTTTTTTCGTTTAAGTATATTTCAATCACATAAGTGTGCACATTCAAAAACCTTAAGCCTAATTTCAATAGTGTCTAAATTCTATTCTACCAATATCAGATAAATATTTATTCGATGACAAAAACGATGATTTTTTTTTAGATAATTTCACCCGGGTTGAATTAAAATGAACGTGCAGATGAAACAAGTACGGATCAATTTAACGAACATATGCATGTGATCAAAATGTGCAATGAAAATAATAAAAGATTAGAAGGTACACGCGATAAAATAAGTACGTCTAGTTGCAACAAAGGATTAAGATTCATAACGATTTTAAATCAGCACACAACAATATTCTCCTCCGCCGCAATCACTATTTGGTCTTCGTAGCGTTTGGCTGCATCCGGGCATACACTCACCACCGTATGAACGGCAAGAGCCTTCCTTGGCAGCAACTGTGCAAAATGAGACAATTCATTAGTTATTGAATAGTATACGGTTTTCAAAGTTATAATCTTACAATAAACCAAATTCAGAAACAAATAAAATGATGGGCAAAACTTTCCGCGTTTCAGTTTTATCATTATTAAAAAATAGGGAAACAAAATTTAAAAAAAAATGTATTTACGTTCATAGCAGCATTCAACTCCAATGTTTTGATTCGAAGGACACAATCCATTCTTTGTGGTTTGTTCCAAGCAGTCATTTGATTTGACACAGAGCCCGCCCAACATAGCGCAGTTCGGATCAAGTTCGTAGACTCGAACACCCATTATTGCTGTAAATTAAAAACAATAAGTGTGTAGTAATATAATTCATTTATTTAATTTTGTTGATTATCTTCATTGGGAGGTCACTTTGGATTTCTCCAAAAATATTTACAATTAAATCTAGCTAATAGACAGCTGTGTATCTGCACTCATCTAACAAAGCTTCTCGGTATTTTTGACGAAATCAAAAATCACATATAGAGGCTCGGCGTGCAGCTTCTATGCGCATAATAGCCACCACAAAATATTGATATTGAGCACATTTACACGATATTAATAAACTCACTCAGTTCAAATATTCATAGAATTGGTTCTTTAAAATGGTTCAGAAATGGAATAAAGTCAACTACTAATCATTTATGGACTTCAACTTTCTTGAATAACTGTGTAGACTTATCTATTTTTATTGCAGAGAATTTTTTAAATAGCTTCGATAATGAGAATTAATAGCACTACAGCTCCATTCGAGCTCAGGGGTTGAAATTGATTGGTTGGGAAGAGTTAAATAAATAATAATAATAAAAATTATAATTATAATAATAATAAAAATTATAATAATAATAATAATAAAAATTATAATAATAATAATAATATTCATATAATGAAAATTATTTTTAAATTAAAAATTTGAAATTGATGATCCAGATGGTCCAGAAAAAAGCCGCATAGCGCGATGTCCTATATAGTACAGCGCAGCATTTATGGTCGCATGTACAATGTGTATGTGACCTGGGATAACATTTAGGCCTCATTAGGCTGTTATTTGTGATTGGGTATAAGTTAAATATAAGGAGATCATGAGTTTATTTTTAACTTCACTGTGCAGGTTGAGTATGACTATTAGCATGTTAGATTGAAAAAAACATTTGCAAGAAAAAATAATAAAAATGAAGAAAAAAAATTATAAAAATCAGCAGGCAAAAATGGTCTAGCCTTAGATTTTAAGGTTTCATTGTTGACTGCGCTATAAGTTTGATTCAGAATGTTTACATAACTGAGTTATAAGTTACATAGGTAAAGAATGTTTATAACATAATATAGGTTGGGTTGTGTAGTAAAGAGGGTTCCCGGGTACGCGGCTATCATAGGCCGTCATTTTGGGCCCATTTGCCACCCTCCGCTAGCTTGTTAGAACTGACAAGTAACCGCTTCGCCAAACTGAATCAGCAGACTCAACGTGACGTGACGGTACTAGTCATCTCTACTAACTCTTGAAATTGGTAAGAACCAAAAATCTTGAGGTATTTTTTGTTTAAGGCCGGACAATCACAGAGAGTGTACTCGATCGTGTCCTCTCCATCTCGTACTTGTTGCATAAATTGCTGGATGTCAGTCCCATTTCGTTCACGTGGGATGCGGCAAGGCAGTGCCGTTTGAGCAAGCTAACCGTCACTTTCAAGTAGTTTCTGCTGAGCTTGAGCAGTTTCCTACTTTTGCTTAAATCAGGTGATGGTCATAATGCCCTGGCCACCCAGCAGTCCATCCTGTTTTCCCATTCAGACTTTTTTTGGCCCATATGGCAGCATCTAATTTGCTTGTGGTGTCAGCAATTGACCGTGATACAGTGATGCAGGGGCTACTACTAGCTCCTGAACCTTTCCTCGCCAATTCATCGGCTTTTTCGTTGACCTCTACCCCACTATGCCCTGACACCCACACAATACGGATAGAAATATACCTTGGCATTTCATTAAGAGCCACTCTGCAAGCGTTAACAGACGCAAATCGACATTGGTTTGGTTGATGTTCCGCTAATAGACTCAACTGCCATGCATATAGCATGTACTTCAGACTGAAAGACAGTAGAATGGTCCCGCAGTCTAGACCACAGGTTAAGGGTCAAATCCGTAGAAAACACGCGAGAGACAACTCCTGTGTCCGCCTTTGACCCGTCCGTGTACATTCAGACGCCACCTAACATAATAAAAATCTTTATCAAATTGAAATTAAATTTAATTCATAACTGATATTCGCATATGCTATGTGTATAGTTCCCTGATCTATGAAATATGACTTTACTATGAAAATATCCTCCACTTCTATGTAACATAGCCCCAACTACTATGATCAGTCAACTGGGCTAAATAACAATAGTTTTCCAATTAGCTCAGATAGCTTAGTGGATCGACCGTCGACTTTGAGAGGTATAAAGCGGCAAAAGTATGTAAATGATGAATCCTGCTATGTTTTTTCCTCGTTCATGGCTGTGGTGAGGTGTATGGGTGAGTCGGGTGTATGCAATAAGCAGCCTTTGGGGTCTGTTGAGGTGCCAGTCTCGACAGCGGCTTGTCAGAAGAAACCGGCATCTGGCTATATACTGGCTGGCTGGCTGGAGGCGGCTGTGTGAGCAGATTAATACTCAAAACAGTTAAGGTGGCAAAATATACACGGTATGTGGATCGCGATCGTGAACCTACGTGAAATTAGAATGGAATCGGAGCAGGCTCAAGAATTCTGTGGAGTATTCTTGGTCGAAGTTCCTGGGCAAAAAATTGCTCTACAGGTACAGACTCGTTAAAAACGCGATGGTGTTTTAATACGCTACATGCTTATAGATTGATTACTGCGGCAGAATGAGTGCAAGTTGAAACAAAAGTGTCTGATGAAAAGAATTTTTAAAGTTTATAAGGTTAGAATCGAATATCCTCTTGCGCAAGCCCAAATTGAGAACTGTGGATTTTATGACTTCAGCGGCTAAAGGTTAAATGGGGTGACTTCGAAACAACTGAGCAAAGCATAATTGACTAGTGAGAAAATTTGACCGATGATCTAGCGACGAAGCTAGTGGTCGTAACAGTTTGAGTAAACTAAGTTTAATAAATAGTTAACTGAACAATTAGTAACAATGCCCGATTTTGCCATGCAAAGGCGACATGGGGCAGTTAGTATACTTACTAAGAATGTGTTATAATTATTGAGAATGTTATATCTGACATCTAAGATACTTTATCAGCTTGACAAGTTTAATAGTGGTTTTTATGACTATACTTGAAGGAAAAAATATTTTGTGTAGCGTTATTCGTACCAGTTTGGTTCAAGCTGTCCTTATCAAGCTCCCGGTACCACGCTTCATACGCCTTGTATGTATTGAAATTCACCTACCTCCTAAACTACTGGCCATCCTACTCTAAAACTTTTATCTAAAATAAGTATACTTTAAGCTTTAATTTGTTATAAAAATTAACAAAATTAGCCTGGTCCAAATTATTCAAATTACAATTCAAAGTGTCTACTTCCCGTTTCACACAGGGAAAAAATTTTGTTTTTCAAATCTAATTTTAGAATTGAAAAGAACAGTTAATTTTCTATACCAAACAGTATAGTTATTGTTTGTAAGATTTTTTTCTTAATCTCAGGATCGGCTTATAAAAAACCTTTCATCAATTTTGTCAATTATTCAGAAGCCCATAGCTCGGCAACTAAACCTCATAGAAAAAAAATTGTGTATCCATTGTGTGTTCATATCCTCTAGAAGTACCATTTTGAACAATATGAACAAAATCCAATTTTTCGTTGTCCACTTCACGTGAAATGCCCCATATCACACTTGTATTTAAAAATGACGATTGACGCTGTATCGGAAATGATGAGGACATAGTTTTCGGACATTTCATCTTCAATTCCGAAACATTTTGAAAAGGTTGTCTACGATAAACCACTTACAGCTTGCTGACTTAAAACACTCAACTATAACGAAATTGGCAGTTCTAATCTCAGACATTCTGTGTAAAACTGAGAAAGGATACTAAATTGACGCAGCCTAAACCGACTTTAGTAAGATTTTTGACAGAGTTGAAACTTCATAAACTTCATGTCGGATTTCTACTTAGCTGGTTGACTTTATACTTTCGAAATCGAACACAATTTGCAAAATTTCAACGGCTTTGTGTCGAAAAAAGTTACTGCTACCTCTGGTGTACCACAATATAGCCCGTTTTGATTTGTATATTTTCTTCTTTTTAATATATCAATTTTCGACTTATCTGACGCCCTAGCAAATATCTATCATTTACTTTATGCAGACGACCTCAAAATTTATCACATCATTGAAACTAAATCTGATGAACGAAATCTGATTTCTTTAAGCTTGATTGATTTGATCATACTATACTAGGTGGGGTGAAAAGTAACCTCCTTGACCACCAGAATGCGCTGCAATCGCCAAAAAGATTATTATGCCTTATAGTCCATTTATATTTAGGCGGACATGTCGAATTTCAGAGCGACAAAGCCATTTGTTTTGTTTTGACAGCCGATTTTTGTTGACGTGTTTGGCATCATGTTGAGTATGGATAAAAGTGATTTTCGTTCTCTCATAAAACATTATTTTTTGAGAGGCAAAACGGCGAAGGAAACAAAAGAAAAGTTGAACAAATATTATGGGGCTAGTGCTCCTTCAGACTACACCGTGAAATATTGGTTTCGAGAATTTCGTGGTGGCCGAAGCTCCACTGCCGATGAAGTCCGCAGTGGCAGGCCCTCCGATGCGGTTACAGAGGAAAATTCCAAAAAAATACATGAAATGGTGTTGGCCGACCGGAAAGTGAAAGTGCGTGAGCTAGCAGATGCCACAGGGATTAGTACTGAGCGCACACGCCATATTTTGGGCGAGATTCTGCAGATGAAAAAATTATCCTGCCGCTGGGTGCCGCGCATGCTGACTCCGGACCAAAAACACGAACGCGAGCGCACTTCGGAAGCGTGTTTGGCCATGCTGAGGCGAAATCGGGTGGACTTTTGGCGTCGATTGGTGACTGTTGATGAAACCTGGATCCACTATTTCACGCCAGAGAGCAGAATGAGTGCCCGGCTATGGACTGAAGCCGGCACGAGTGTTCCGAAGCGGCCAAGGGAGGCTCAATGGGTCGGAAAGGTCATGGCGTCGGTTTTCTGGGATTTTCATGGCATACTCTTCGTGGACTACCTCGAAAAAGGAAAAACCATCAACAGCGAGTATTACTGCGCATTATTGGAGCGATTGAAAGCCAAAACCAATGCGAAACGGCCTCACATGAAGCGAAAAAAAATTTTGCTTTTACAAGACTACGCGCCGTCACACAAGAGCATCGCAACAATGGCTAAAATCAACGATTTAGGGCTCGAATTGCTTCCCCATCCACCTTATTCGCCTGACTTGGCTCCCTCGGACTATTATCTGTTCCCAAACTTCAAAAGATGGCTCATCAATAAAAAATTCAGCTCGTGCGAGGAAATCATCGACGCCGCGGAGGAGTATTTTGCAGGCCTCCCGGAAAATTACTTTTCGGACGGGATCAAAAAGTTGGAAAATCGCTGGAATAAGTGTATCGACCAAAAAGGGGACTACATTGAATAAAATTTAAAAAAAAAATTAAAAAAAACATTTTTTCATTTCCAAGGAGGTTACTTTTCACCCCACCTAGTAAGTTTTTCCCGAAAATGCACGGTCAAACACAAAACATATTTCGTCGGTAGTAATTTTTTAGCTCGAGTTAATAACATGGCTGAACTCGGTGTTACTGTTACTTCAATGAGAAAGTTCGCTTCATCTTACACTATGATAAAATAATTTCCCGTGTGAGCAAACAGCTAGGCTTCATCAAATGACTTGCCAATAAATTTAGTAGTGTGTGGGTCAAACTCTTGCATTAGCTGGAATCCACACAAAAGAAATTTTGACTTTTCACCTTGACAAAAATATACAACCGTTACGATTTTAATAGCGTACCCCCTTATAAGTTTCGACTGGGTCATCTTAACTTATTGACACTTGCATGCAAACGAATAGTGGTATCGGCCTGATTCACCTTCGAAGCCATTAGATGCGTTATAAGGGCTAGATTCCTGAATAGTAGAATGGTGATAAATATTCCTATAAGGTACACCAGGTCGACTCGGCTGATAAAGGAATATACACATTCCACTACTTATGCAACTAATGAGCCTATAAATAGATGCTGCTGGATATTCAACAGCATAAACACTCTGTATTCCCCAACTATTTTCAAAATATCCTTCAAAACCTCCCTTTTCCAAGCCAGTCGTACCCCTTAATCTTAAGTTATATGTCAATGTATTATTTATTTGTTATTTTTTAATTGTGATTTATTTATTTGTTACTTATTTAATTATCGTAATGCATTACTTTTTAACTATTTTTTTTTGTATTGTAAATGTAATGTATACTTTGTTTGATGAATGTACCAATTAAATTAATTTGATCAAATATATACATACATATATACTCGTAGCTATTTTTATAACAAAATCACCTTGGAAATTCACTGCATGTAAATTTTTATTATCAACACCTTCGTAGTCTTATCAATGCTTTACTTAATTTAGTTTACATTGTTAACATTTTCTCAAGATTTTATTTTCATATTTTTTTTGTTGCTTCAATTTAAAACATTGCAGGTAATATCATTGTAATAAAATCTTTTATTGCATCTACATGAATGAATCCAATTATGAGCTAATTCAGATTGGTTTTTATCTGAATAACAGAACTTCACTTGACCTACAAGTCAACTGAGCACATATTGCACACAAGCTGTGTCAATCGATTGATAAAAGCGAGTAAGAGGGTAATTTGAAGGTAAAAACAAATTAACGGCTATTATTGTGATTTAATAAAGAGCTTTGCATGCTATGTTAAAACCTATCTTATTTTTCGATTTATCAACATAGCAAAAAAATTGCTGAAGTAAAATGCTTTCATTTTTGCTTTAATACTTAATAACGTGAAAATGCTTTCATTTTTGCTTTAATACTTAATAACGTGAATTTCCCTGAAGCAAATTTAATTTATTTTTGATTTAATTGATAAAGCGATAGACCGGTAGAAGACATTAATAACAAAGTACACATTTTTGATAAATTTCAATATTTGGAAAAGATGCTAAAGCTGCCAAAAACTAACGCGTACTATCGAGGGCAATTGAGTTGAGTATTCCTTCAGAAGTTTATATTTAATTACCGCGATACCGAGTGCACGTAATAAATCAAAAGAATAATTCAATTTTTTTAAGAAATTCTTGTTTCCCGATTTCGCAATGCACATGACTTATATCAAGTTTTAGTGGTATATTCAAATACGTGTACTCGTTTTGAGCAAGTTCTTATAACCAGTGTTTAAATTTTGCAGCCACTATTGGGTAACAGCAAATGCGTGTAATGTAGACTGTATGCTGCCCTTTTCCGGTTCCACAAAATACCGGACTTTTAATGCACATTGATAGTAAAATTTACAATAACTCACACCAACTGGTAAACGTGGTAGTATTAACTAAGGTAATTTCATATCATTCATTTTCATACAAGTGATAAAGATTGGAATTTAAGGCCTCAACAACTTCAACTGTTATATTAAAATTATTTCAAAATTGAGTGAAATTAAATATTTATTTACTTGAACTTACTCTGATATTGATCTAAAGGACCGGCTGAAGCATTTGTTGCGAAAACAGCAACTACAAGGACACACAATAACAAACACTTTCCCATGATGCAGATAATATGGTTTTAATTCAACACTTTAGTTTTATTAACTTTCACTCAATTTTAAATTTAAGCACTGCACTTAAAATTCACTCTTCAAATGCCTGCACTGCTACCACTAATTACAATATCCTCGTAACGACTCAAGTTCCTCAGAAGTCTACAAGTGACTGACGATTCTAAATTGCTTCCGAATTCCTTTATAGAGCGGCCGAATTTTTTTCACAATTTAGACGTTGTTGTTTTGAATTCTTTTTAATGTTTTGCTTGCGATGCGTCGCAAATAATATTATATAACAAGTGCTGTGTTTCGCATTTATAGTCGAGCATTCGATGATGAAGATGATAATTGTAATCAATGGACGATTTACGTTCGGTACGGTCGGTTCGGTGAGGAAAGCTGCGAATGTGACATGTTATCAGTACGTAGCTAAGTACACACCAGTAACATATACGCAATGTGATTGATGTGTATACTAGTTGTCTCTATGATTACAATTCACCATATGAAATAATACTGATAGTGCCACCGGCTGCTTCTCTTCAACTCTAAACCACCATACACAACTTAATTGACGAGTGATACGGGCTCTGGTATAGGCAAATATTAGTTTGATGCCATGAATGCATGTAGTGCGAGTGTGCGATCTGGTATCATATGTCATCAGAAAGCAAAGTAAGTTGTTTGCAAATGTTGAAAACAAGGAACCTCGTACCGAATTGACTTTAAGAGACCGTGCTTAGGGAGAAATTTGATGGAAACTATTCGCAACAATGATACATTCATCAATTCATCAACTGGAATGAAACTGAAAAGAATGGTATGGGGCCTTCTATGTGTATGATAATTGAAAAATTATATCCATTCGATGTGATAGGGGAACATTTCAACAGCTGGCAGTGATTCCAGAAGAATTTTTAATCTTCTGGTCTCTTAGATCCCAAAATCGGAAAAAACTGGTTATAATAGTTTCTGGATAGCTTTGATTTCTGGCACATATGTAGATGTGTGAGTTTTCGGTGAACTTGACTGTTAGTATGAAAGAGGTTTCAGCAATGACACCGATGCCAATAATGCTACCATAAATTTGTACTTCTTTCCCTCTTACATCATTCTCCATTTCATAACTACTTAACGGTTTTAATCAGGCCCGTTGTTTAACTTTTATTCTAAACTAGCACTAAAGGTAACAGATTACGTCCTGAAGGCAAAAGAGGTTTAACAAATTTTATGCACTGTTATTTGAGTGATTAAAATACGAATTACAGGAGTTTAAAATGGTTTACACTATAAGATCCAATCATCTTCACCACTGTATTCTTTGTTGGTATGGCCGCAAAAAGACATGTTGTGGTGAGTACCTGGATAAGCACCGATTTCCATAGAATTTGTGAGGATTTTCCGTATTATTTTACATTATTTCAGCAGCATATTTTTTTTAAGGCAAATCTCTTATTAGCCACAAATACTGCAAGTTATAAAGGTTATTGATTTGTGACCATGGTTCCTTTCTTGTCCATAAATCAGCATAGATAACGTATATCGCCTCTAAAGCTATAAAGTCCCTAATGTTAAAAGGGAACCATTATCACAAATCAATAACCTTTATGAGTAAATTATTTCGATGGATATAAGTCGAGGATGCTAAAATTTATCACAACTAACGTAAATAAAAATTAATGGTATCCAACTGCAAGTGGTCACATCAGTCAAGTATGCACTATGAGCTGGTGTCTGATGAGAATCAGTGCATACTTTCGAAACCACTGAATCAAAAAAAAAAATTTCAATAAAAATTTTTCAATTTTAATCATCCCGCAAAAAATATTCCACTGCAAGTTATCCCAAGCAGAATTTCTGTATAAACAAACTTTTCTAACGTTTTTGATTCTGTTGATCAGAAGTCATTGCTTTTTAAACTGAAATACTAGATTTTCTTGCCTTCATCTTTCTAGGTTCCATCGCTTATTTGGAGCTCTACGATGGTTCATTTAAAGCCTTTTTCTGTTTTTGTCGGTGATCTGCCTTGTTCGATAGACTAATCTTGTCTGCTCCTAACTTCTATAGTGATTTATATATATTATTCCATACACTCAGAAAAATTTCATTTAATAGAATCAAATTTAAATCAAAAGTTGAAACACTTTTAAATAAAAAACGAATCTTATTTGAATTCCACTTTATTACACTTTATTTATTCCACATATCAAAATTTTCATCATTGAATGAAAAATAAAACATTAAAACAAATAAGACACACTTTGATACAGCGTTATTGAAATGAGGTCAGATTATTTGAATTAAAAAAAAAAACGCCAAATCATATTTGAAAATTTTTGATTTGGCGTCATTTACGTTTCTTTTTAATTCAAATAATCTGACCTCATTTCAATAACGCTGTATCAAAGTGTGTCTTGTTTGTTTTAATGTTTTGTTTTTCATTCAATGATTAAAATTTTTATATGAAAATAACATTTTTATAATAAAGTGGAATCATTTTTATTGAATGTGAAAATTCAAATAGGATTCGTTTTTTGTTTAAAAGTGTTTCAACTTTTGATTGAAATTTGATTCTAAAAAATTTTAAGTGGTGAATTTTTTCTGAGTGTAATGTTTATAGTGATATATTCATAATAGGAATGCTAACAGGTACAAAATTATTTATGCAAATCGGAAAGCTGATATGCCACTACTTTCCTCATTCTGAATAGAGCTGTAGAAAATCTCTTTTTGTTATCTCTCATAGTCTTTCTCACCTCTTTCTCGATTTAACCATAAACTTTCTAGTCCAAACTAAAGTTCGATAAGTACATCGCACGCATCATTACATCGTCATCATAATTTTCTGGGTGTATCCATAAAGCTGCGATTCCTGGAATATTGTTACCAAGTACCGTATCATCACTTAAAGTAAAAAGCAGATACTTTGGAATTTATCCAATCACCCGTTGATTCCAATTTTGCTGTGTTGCTTGTAGTAAACGTCTAACGTTTTTCTAATGTCAAAAAATTATCTTAGCTTTTGTCATTTATCCCTGACAATGTTTTAATTTTAAGCTATTTCAAAAGCAGAATAATGTTGCTTTTCTATTAATATGTTGAAAGCTTAGCGAGCTGATTGTTAGGTCAAGGAAATCGGCCAAAAAACAATTTAAAAAAAAAGTCTAGCGCATCAGAACCGCTAGAAAACTAACTTTCGAAGAAGTTGTCTTTGAGGGATTTAAAAATGTGTGAAGACGTTATACACTTCTTTGTAGTATCATATCAATCATTTCTTCTTCAAAGGAACAAAGATCATTCTCTGACAGCATTCCCTATAACACAAATGATGAAAATGTTCAGTACTGGCAACATTTGTCCAACACAGCAGCAATAAATCTACCATAACATGCTCGAGCTTAATCAACCTATCCTCTGAATTTCGTTTTCATCCAAGGATGTCATCGAAAGTTTCAGCGATTAAACTCTGTCTGAGGTTGCCATCTGAAAAATTTCCAAAACTCGGAAAATTTAAATATCGGTTGCTTATTTTATTCTAAATGCTTTGCTTATGAATACAAAATGGAAGCATCTATTGGTGCAATATTTACGAAACTGTCCGGTGCTGGCAATCATGTGCTAGCACCATAGCTGCTTCACGTTGTGTTAAACCCACCCTATGAATTTCATTTCGATTGAATGGCTGCGCTGTAAGTTATAGAAGTGAATATAATTTTTTAAAAACTTTTTAAATTTTTGAAACGTAAATATTTGTTGTTAATTGTCATTGCAGCATCATTCCCATTGGAAATTTTATGACAACATCGCTCGATAAAGAAATGTCAATAAATTACGAAATTCATCATAGCTGGCAACCCTTTCACGATTTTTCAACGAAATTCCTACAGAATCAGAAACGCAACAAGATATACTTATCACGTGAATTTCGTTTTGATTTAGTTACTGCATCGGAAGTTATAGGAAAAAATCTTTATTTTCCTCAGCAAATTAATAATATTTAAGAGACTAAAATTGCCGTAGCTGGCGTCTCTATACTAATTTTTCAACCAAATTTCAATGAAATTTATCTTAGAGTAGGGTTCACTTACTGCGTGAATTTCGTTAAAATCTGGTGGCTAAATCGGAAGCTATAAGCCAAAACCAGTTTTTTTTTCAGCGATTGTTCCAAATGGCACCACTGCCACAGTGTTACCCGTATTTCAAAATTTCTTCTATCAGACTTGGTCCTAGCTAATTTCAACATGTTTTGTAAATTTCATATTGATCGCACAATCCGATCGTCAGTTCTCGTGAACAGAAGTTTTGCGTGCTGAAAATAGAGATAATTTGATCACGGGTTACCGTTTTTGTTTGCCGCGGGATTTTAAAATATTTCATTGGACTTGGTGGATAAAAGTCAAAATTTAGCAATAATTTGAATTTTTATTTCAAAAATCAAAAAATTTTCAGGAAAGTCGATGATTTTAAGGATTTTTGTTCAGGAGCCTGCTGTAGCTACAGAGTTGGCCACACAGTCTTGAAAGTCCGTGAGTGTTGAATTTTAGTCTACATCAATACGCTCTGAAAATTTCACGATGATCCATTTTTTTTCCTTGAAGTTATGAAAAATCGAAATTTGAAAAAAATTCCTTGACTACTTTTAGGCAGTCAGTGCCTACCCAAGGCTCAAAAATTTCCATTTCTTTATCATAACCGAACTAAAAACATAATAAGTTTTCATTCCTAGTACCTTTTTTAACAAAAATTTACACTGCTTGGAAATATAGGAGTACCTGAAAATTCACTCAAATGCCCCCCGTCGCCAAAATATTTAAGATATCTGAATTTCAGTAAGTTATGGACCAACCTGTTATATGCATCTATGTTCTCCGGAAATTTCAACTCAATCGGGTCGGCCATTCCAGAGATTATCTCCCTTAACCATTTGGCTGATATATATATGTATATATATATATATATATATATATATATATATATATATATATATATATATATATATATATATATATATATCAGGTCAGTCCATAAGTCCCCGCGTTTTTTTAAGGTACTTTTAATTACATAAAAAAACACAATTAATTTTAATGTCAATCGATTATATATTTTCCTCCATTATCTACAATCTCTTCCCACCTTTGTGGTAATTGTTGAATTCCATCGGAATAAAATTTCTTAACTTTTGAATTAAAAAATGTAGTTAGGCTGATTTGGACATCATCTTTGTTTTGAAATACTTTTCCACCTAAAAATTACTGCAGGCTTCTAAACAAATGAAAATCGCTTGGAGCAATGTCTGGAGAATATGCTGGATGAGGCATAATTTCCCAGTCAAATTCCTTCAATTTTTCCAGGGTGACTTTTGCAGTATGCGGTCGGGCATTATCGTGATGAAAAAGAACCTTCCTCCTGTTCACTAAAGAAGGGCGTTTTTTAATCAATTCTGCATTCAAACTACTGAGTTGACGACAATACACATCCGCTGTGATAGTTTCATTAGGATGCAGCAATTCAAAATAGACAACTCCTGACATATCCCACCAAACAGATAGAAGAATCTTTTGTGGGTGCAGTCCTGTTTTGGCAGTTGGTTCTGGTGTCTGATTTGCATCCACCCATTGTCTTTTCCGCACGACGTTGTTATAGACTATCCACTTTTCGTCCCCTGTTACAATACGATTGAGAAAAGGTTCCGTTTCATTGTGACGTAACAGATGGGAACAAATGTTCACTCTTTGCTGGAGATTTGATGTTGATAACTGATGTGGGACCCATTTTCCAAGCTTAGATACTTTTTGTATCTGCACCAAATGCCGATGAATGGTTCCATGCGAAGACTTTAACCTATCTGCAATCATATCCACGGTTAAAGTTGGTTCTGCCTCCACCAGGCTTTTTAACACCGTGTCGTCAAATTCAGTGGGACGTCCTGAGCGAGGTGCATCTTCTGCTGTAGTGCATCCATCCCGAAATTTTCTAAACCACTCCTGTGCAGTTCTTACACTAATAGTGTTTTCACCATGAACCGTATTTATCTCTGCTGCAGCTACTGTAGCATTTTTACCACTTTTAAAAAAAAAGTATAAAATGTGCCTTTTGTACTCGTTAGTATTTTCCATTTTTTTCACTATCACTTAACATCTGATCTTCTCAAAAACTGATTATAAAATGACTAACTCTACCTGTATATAGTTTCAGGGAAAAAAAAGGTAGTTTACCTACCTCTTTTCGAACAAATATGACTCATACAAATGACTAAGGGAAAATACGCGGGGACTTATGGACTGACCTGATATATATATGATGAATTTTCGGCAAAGCGAGTTTAATACTACTTTTCTCGAAAATTAGTAAAAATGCTGAATAGGATGGGCATTCTATTGCCCATGGGGGATTTCACGTAAAGCAGACAACGAATAAAAGTCGAGGCTCTGGATTTCGTTCATATTGCGCATAATAGTACTTTTCGAGGATATGAACGTGTTCTTTGAGGCTTAGTTGCCGAGATATCGGCTTCTTAAGAATTAACAAATTTGATGAAATGGTTTTTAAAAAAACATCAAATGTACTGATTGGTATAGAAAATCAACTGTTCTTTTACAGTATAAAATTAGATTTTAAAAAAATCCCTTGTGCGAAACCGGAAGTAATTATTTCAACTCGTAATTTGAATGATTTAGACCAAGTAATTTTATTTATTTTTATAACAAATCAAAGCTAAAACTATAGTTAATTTATCATAAAAGTTTAAAATTATATTAAATATTAAAATTTAAACATTGTTTGCTTATTTTTATTGTAAATGCTTTGCATGTGACGATATAATGGAACCATCTGTTCTTGCAATATTTACGAACATGTCTGGTTCTGGCGACCTTGTGTTTGCACCACAGTCTTAAGTATACCAAATCTGCTTCACGTTAAGTTGAACCCATCCTGTGAATTTCCACATCCGCAAAACTTTTAAAATTTTCGAAACCTAAATATTTGTTGTTAGTTGTCATTACAGGATCATTCTCATTTTGAAAATTTAATGACAACATCGGTTCATAAAAATATTCTGAAAAGTTACAAAAAATACCACAGCTGGCAGCCTAATATTCCTACGGAATTTGGCGTACAACAAGGTCCATTACCATTTACTATATGAATTTCGTTTTGATTTCATGACTCCATAGGAAGTTACAGGGAAAAAAGCTTTATTTTGCTGAGAAAATTTACAAGATGTAGGAGATAAAAATTACCATAGCTGGCAGTTCTATTTCAATTTTTCAACCAAATTTCTGCCAAATTTGGTTCAGCTACTCTATAAATTTCGTTAAAATTGGTTGAATCGGAAGTTATAGGTTATATACTCTGTAAACAAAACAGTTCTCGTAAACAGAAGTTTCGGGGGCTGAAAATAGAGGTAATTTGGTGATGAGTTGCCGTTCTTGTGCAACCCGGAATTTTGAATATTTCATTTCATTTCAATAAGCAAACATTTTTCGGGAAGGTCGATGGTTTCAAGGATTTTTCGCACGCTACAGGGTGTCCTGCACAGTCTTAGAAGTTCATGTGTGCATATGTTTACTAAAATCAATAGGTTCTGTAAATTTCACGATGATGGAATGTTTCTGTCAAAAGTTATGACAATTCGAATTTTGAAAAAAATCCTTGCCTACTTTTAGGCACTCCGCGCCCACATGAGATTCATAAAATCCAATTTTTTTTATCATAAACAAGCATAAAACATAATTAGTTTTCATTAACAAAAATGTTCTCTGCATAGAAATATAGGGGTACCTGAAAATGAACATTCAAAAATGCCCGCCGCCGCCAAAGGATTGAAAATATCTTATTATATTACTATATTTTAACACTGCGCTAGTGCTTATACACCTATGTCCTCTGCACATTTCAACACAGTCGGATCACGCACTCGAGAGATTATCATCCTTATTCTTTTTGCTGATATATATGTATATAAATAAATAAATATATATATATATATATATATATATATATATATATATATATATATATATATATATATATATATATATATATATATATATATATATATGTATATAAATATATATATCTAAGGAAATGTGTATTTTCGGCGAAACGAATATGATACTAATTTTCTTCGAGAATCAGTAAATATCAATTAAATTAATTTATCTAAATATATATAAATAGTTGTTATTTTGGTGTATGAGCAGGTTTCAGTTAAGCGCAGTTGTTAGCATGAATGCTGCATCGCACGATCGCAAATAAAAATATATTGTGGCTAATGAATATAAAATTAATATTTCTTGATTTGATAAAGTTAATTGTTCAAATACTATGCATTTAGAAAAAAATCCTGTCAAAGGGAGCAGTCCTCTCAAAAAAGCTGGTTGATATGAAATAATTTAAATTGATTTAAAAAATAAACTACACTTAAACAGAATGTTCCATATAAAAGGCAATATATTATTCATTCATAGCTATTAATATTAATCTTAAATGTTTAATGTAAGAAAAGGCCAATTATTATGAATGGATTGAGGTTTGTGATAGCTCTCCAATATGACTTATTAGTGCGGACGCAATGATGGGAATAATCAAGAAATCAAAAGAAAAAATATAAGAAATTGGTATTAAAGGTGCAATTTTTTGTCATGCTATTAATATTAAAGCATTTATTCATGAAATTCAGTCTGTAATTCTTGAGAATAAAAAATCAAAAAATTCAGTTCCACTTCTAATAAGAAGAGAAATTGAAATAAGAATATTACTATATATATTTTATTCGATTCAATTATTAAATTTTAATATTCTTATAATAATTTCTACAAAAAAAAAATGAAGCAAGAGTTTGTGTTAGAAAGTATTTTAAAGCGGTTCCAGAGGATATTAAATTATTTTCATTATTCATAAGGGAGATGGGCAAAATTGATTTTGAATTCTATCCATATTCTAAACAAAGGGCTGATGAAAATGTAACTAATGTTCCTCTGATTAAGGTTCTTAAGAATACTAATTTTAAAATATGATTAAAAATTAACAAAAAAAGGATTAAAATCTTTATAAATGGCTTATTTTTGGTTTACCGTATTACCTTTGTATATTTTGGTATACAAATATTATGGGTTTAAATATTTCTGGAAATAGTTCAGTTCTATAAAATATAGTGAATATTATAAATTATTATTTATTCCCCTATCTAGCTATCAGTAGATCACCGACGTTTGACAGCTATGGAATTGAATAAATACCTTTTCAGGTGAGTCCAAATTTAGCCTAATTGAACTGGGCTGAACAGCATGGCTTCGACGGAAAGACGGTGAAATGTACCTATTGTTATGAAATATTCTTCTCATAGTAAAACACTCACCTTATGCTTGGAAATGGGAAATAATTTCCTCCAGGGGAGTTAGCTATCTTCAAATTTTGAAACGTTCTGTCATCGCTGTCAAGTAAAAACTTATCATTTAGCAATGGCAATATTCCAACTTGGGAGCACCTGTTCAGTATCCAACTTTCCGAACATTCATCCAACTTTCCGGGGTGTCAATAATTCGTAGTTATATGTTCGAGTTTTGTCGTCCTTAATACTCTCGTCGATCATCATTTAAAAATTGTTATTCAAATTTCTTTCTTAAACTCAGGTGTCATACTTCAAAGTCTAAAATACGTAGAATTTCGTTCTATTGATTGGTTCAATATTTTGTCGCCTTTATCTTATGAAGATTGAGTTGACCGTTTCTACAGCATTCCAAAAAAATAAAAAAGGAAATTAAATATTCTTACAGTTTTCGTTCATCACAAATATAATTATCTTTGCAAAAAAGTTACCTTGAACCATTTTGATATCATTGTAGCCAACTCAGAACTCCTAACTTCTCTTCTCACAGTATCAAACTCCTCAAATATATAATACGACCTTCTTTGTCAGCATTACTCATCCGTTTATGCCTTGTTCGCTGCAAACATGATCCCAGTTGAATTTTTCTATTAAATAGATTGGCTATAGTAACAATTATCAAAGAACTAAAATCTAGTGCCAAATCGGATCTAACCTCTTTATTTTTCAAATATTCAATGTGTCTTTGAGCCTTCTTTTATCAATCGTATACAATAAAAGTTTTTCTTAACACACATATATATCTTGCTTCCTGGAAAGTAATAACTATGCAGACCAGTGGCGAGGGGTGAAATATCGATGGAGGGAAGCCGACTAATTATCCACAGTTTTATATATAATAATGATGTTTGGCATGCTAATGTTTGTCGCTGTTACTAATTTCTATTTAATTCTTCCTCTTTCCTCTTCTTTAGTGTCTATCAGACTTATAGACACTGAAGAAGAGGGCAGATTACCCTCGAAATATCAATATTTGTCACAACATTCAATATATCTAGCTTCGATAGGAAAAATCGGTTTTTTTATTAAAATATTTTTTTGAGCTAGGAAAAAATTGGTACACATTAAATACAACTGATATTCTAGTTCATAGAAATGAATCTTTTATTCACTACATGCAAATATTAGCAGACCTTGCATGAAAATGTTTGAACTTAGTTGATTTACAGTTCTGCAAGCATGAAATTTCCCTGTTTGGCGTAGAAAAAATGTAGCTAAGATTTTTAAACTAAGGAAAAGCGCTACATTCTGGAGATGTGACAATAACGCTAGCCGATTTTTTTATAAACATGCTTCAGAAATAAACTGTTGCCAGGCTACAAAGACAGAGCTCAATGCGCTCTATTACATCATGAAATTAACCCAAAAACTGCATTCTGGTGTTTATGATTTTATTCTTATCACGGCAAATTTCATTTAGTTTTTAGATAGCCAGTAAAATTGAATCGTCATACTTATATCTCAAATAATTATGTCTCACGTTCTGTTTTTTATCTGAGCAATACGACTATCGAAAGTAACGTTCACATAAATAGAACAAAACGGCAATATTGAATGAACCCATCGAAACTTTTTCCCATTCTCGAGCCATTCGTAAGCCGATCCATCACGGCTTATTTTTCATCTTTTAAAGCGAGACAATGATAGCATTTCAGCAAGGAACGAAAAGAGACAGACACAAGGCAACACACATTTGATCAAAGCCTCTAGTGGCTCGCAAATATGAATTTGCAAGCCGGGCAATTTCGGCTTATGAAAGGAAATTTTCACGTTATCGTATTATTCAGAAGATAGTATGATCTTTAGTCATTTGAAATTTCATGTACATGTTTAAGATGCATACATGTTTTGAAAAATCTCAAGTAGGTCTAGATATTCGAAAGGGAAGCCGGAAGGAATCGGGTTGTATGGACGCTTCGCCACTGATGCAGACCATTCTTAAATCTGTAGATATATTTTGGGCTGCTGATTACATTGCGATATAATTTCTTTTATGTTTCCCTAAAGTTCTGGAGCATCAACGATATTATTACCAACGAATATGGCCATTTAAATTGTCGGGAGCAGCATGGATTCTGAAAAAGACACTCTACGTTCACGGATTCAGTAAACTTAATAAATTAAGTTGCCAAACAACTTAATGATCAGTTTAAGTACACGCCGTATATACGGACTTTTCAAAGGCATTTAACAAAGCGAACTATAAAATTTTATTAAATAACGCATATTCCACATTTTCTTCAAAAAAGTTATTCCATTGATATCTAACTATTTAATAAATGACTACATGCTGCTTTCTGCTCGTACACAGGTCAGGGATCTTGAAGTCACTTTTGACCTCAAACTAAGGTTTGATTTACACAACTAGGATATTATCAATCGCGCTTCTAAAACGTCCGACATTGTTCTTAGATCCACTCAATCTTTTTTCACCGTTTTTCTTCTCTTTTAGCTAGCGCCCTTTCTCCTCGGTAGGGCCTTTATCTGGTGCCTAGAACTTGTTGGTAGGACCTTTAAGTAGTAGCTCTCTCCGGTACGGGCCACAGTTAGTGTTCTATCCTTCTCAGTAGAGCCTTTAGTTGGAGCCCTTTCACTGTCGGGGGAGGCTTCAGTTGGAGTCCTCTTCTTGTCAGTCGGCCCTTTCGTTGGAGCCTTTTCGCAATCAGTAAAGCTTTCAATTATTTATTTATTTATTTCACCAAACAAGGTATACAATTACTTGTAAATAAAATAAACATAAAAATATGAATTGAAATTACAATTTAACATAACAAAACTAAACAAATAAATAGCAGGTAAAAAATACACTGAATGCAATGCAAATTAATAAATTAACATTCTATTAATAAATATGACAGCAATATTACATATAGGGCACAAAATTATTAAATACAAAAAGGAAATTAAATTAAATATTTTGTTAGTCATGAAAAGGGTACAAGGCCGGTAGACTAGAGAGGGTAGGATAAGAGAGCCTTGGTAACTCTGTTTTTAAATGACGCTTTCGAAATTGTGGGGGAATAGTGTTGGCTCATGGTGTTGAATATCTTGCAGCATCTATTTATTGGATCATTATCAGCATATGCGGTGCTATGCCTATATTCAACTAGTATTTGTCGGGATCTAGTGATTCTCACGGGCTGGTTAAGCACAAAACTTTCCTGTACGTAGTCGACATTGACAGCGTCTCTAATGACATTGAAACTGAAGCAGGCAGATAACATTAATCTTCTGGATGGAAGTGGTGACAAATTAAGCAGTCTAAGGCAAGATTCATATGGCGGTAAATTGCTAAAATTACAAGGATGGTAAAGATCTCTAAGAGCGAATAACAAGAATTGCTTTTGAACAAATTCGAATCTGTGGTTGTGAATTTCGAAAACCGGGTCCCAGATAATGCAAGCATACTCAAGAAGAAGGTGAACGAGCGCGATGTATAGCAGTTTTGTAGCCCAAAAGTTCTGAAACTCCTTGGCTCGCCGCTTAATGAAGCCTAGTCGTTTACTTGCTTGAGAGATTATTTTGTCGTAATGAAAATTAAAGCGAAGCTTTTCATCCAGCACCACACCAAGGTCTAATATATTGTTAACCCTACTAAGTGTCGTATTGGTTAAAAGATAAGTATGCTGCATGAGCGTACTTTTTCGAGAGAAGCTAATCACATGACATTTTTCGATATGGAGAGGTAGGTTGTTCATGCAGCACCAATGATCCCGGGAATTTAGTTATAGTTGAAAAAAGTTGGCGTCTGCTGGCGACTTTATAGTATGAAAAATTTTCAGATCGTCCGCATAGAGTAGATGCGGTACATCAGATAAAACCTCCGACAGGTCTGATATAAGAATGTTAAATAGCAGAATAGCATAAGAATGTTAAATAGGCCAAGATCGCTACCTTGAGATACTCCAGAGTTGACATGCATTTTTTTTTTGAGATAATCCCTTGGAATTTAACATATTCTGAGCGGTTTTGGAGGTAAGAGCTAAGCCATCTTAGTAAATATCCTGCAATTCCGAACTGCTGTAGCTTGGAAATCAAAATGGAGTGGCTAGCACGATCAAACGTTTTGCTGAAGTCAGTGTAGACTGCGTCAATTTGACCACCTTTCTCCATTTCGCAAAGAACATAGGAAACCAGCACCATTAGGTTGGTAGTGGTAGAACAACCTTTCTTAAAACCATGCTGCTGTTCATTAAGTCGAGCATCGACCAGAGGGAATAGCTTTTCACATATAATTCAGTAGGACCTTCAGTGAGAGCCGTACTTTCATCAGTCAAGTACCGGTGATATATGTTACTTTACTTGAGCCAGCCTGGACCTCAACTGCCAGAAATCCTCACACTGATTACTTCAGAAACATAATTAAAAATATAATGATGATTTAAAAACAATATCAAAGTTTCAAGTAATGAAGCAATTTTCTTAAACAATCCAAAAAAAAAAAATTATGAAACAGTTAAGGGTAGAGACATCAGTGAACTTGCACAGTTCCACCACAATATTGAATATACTCATTGATAAATAGTATGATGACTTCCTTATGTAGCCTTCCTAAGGCAGCCGAGCGATGTGACTGCATCCAAGCTTAATCAATCAAGGGGTAGTAACTGAAAATATACCAAAATCTGATATAAATCTAGACATCTCCAAAAATAGAAGAGCCTTGACGACTTCTTCGTAATTTGAGCAAATATAAGGACACAGAGCTTTTAGTGCGATGAAAGCAATGTAACTGATCAAATCCATAATTCGAATATGTTGCATATTGCTGTAAGTAATATGTTTTTCGAGAGAAAAAAAAAGTGCATATGCATTCGTTTTCGTTTGTGGCAGGTATATTTGCCACCAAACAACTGTAATATAATGACTTCAACACTCCATAATGCATTAAATCCAGCGGAATGATCGCGTATTCCCATGGGGAATGAGACTTTCAGAAAATTAGCCTCATTTTATAAGTATGTATATGTTATTGTACTACATCATTCACAATGTTTCCCAGTTCTTAAGCTTTAATTATGTTTTTTATGGTTCTCTCCTAGCAGTAAACTTGTTTTTTAGGGCGATCCGATTTGCGTGCATTATTCCATTTTATACCTTTGATCAAACTTGAAACAAATTTCAAAAATTGAAAATTATTTCCGCTTAGTTCCGAATTTTTTATTCCAATGCAACGCGGAAGAAATAAAACAGGAACTTAATTTAGTGATATGAAAAACAATTCCATCATTGAAAGCGGAAACATCTAGTTATTGCTTAGATATTAAAATATCAACTGAGTTTCAAGATATTAACACTTTTTTTTTGTTGACTTAATAAATTATTTAACTACCAAGTGCGATTTATACCACCTAGCGCGGTGAATGTACTTAATGAATGAAAATTTACAGTTACGCTCTTTTCTACTTGCATGATACAATACTCATATCAACCACCTTGAAAATTTTACTCGTTTGATTAGCTATAATTAAGATAAATCTTCAGTGCTTTCTCTCAAAGAAAATCATTCACACCGCAACATGAGTGCAAACAATGATAATGATGATCTTGTTCAAAGTTGTTATCTTGTTTCGTGCGTTAAGATCGAGCAAATTCATCAGAGTTCAAAAATAATTACTGCTGAAGTACCAACATCATGAAATGCTATTTTCATTTGAGTATAACCATGCTGTTTGTATGCTTAGGCCACACGCAAAAGTTGATTGAATCTACTATTTACTTCAAAGATTTATCCTCAGTAACGAATTTTTACGTTGGTTGATTTACCTGAGAAACTTATCTAGCGATAGGCAATGGATATTCGTTTGTATTATTTTACAAAGTCTTCCCGTTATATTATGGTTTTGAATTCTTCTTTTTGAATATTTCATAAATTTATGTTGCTAGCAAATTCAGCTTCTTGTAGTTATGTTTAGCCAGATGACACAAGTAACCTTTCAAAACTAAATGCTGGTTGATCCGTCCTCAGATTAGCACTAGTAATATATAACATGAATCCTATTGAATAATTATGCACATCTAATCTGAAACACTTTAGTACATAAATCCTGCTTTTATACTGCTTTTATTATTTTCCGAATAGATGTGAAGGTCATCATCAACTTGGCACAGCAGCCCGACGTCGGGCCTTGGCCGCCTGGATCGATCTCCTCCAATTGTCTCGGTTACGTGACCACGTCCTCCAGTCTTGGAACCCCAATAGTTGCTCAGCGTCCGCATTCTCGGTCTTGGTCTTCCTCTTGCCCTCGCTCCGTCGACTCGTCTTGCGTTCATGACACGTTTTGGCATGCGATCGTCATTCATGCGTTGCACGTGCCCAGCCCACTGTAACCGTTGTAATTTGACGATTTTGGAGACTTTCAGCTCATAGTAAAGTTCGTACAACTCATTGTTGTACCGGATGCGCCATCCATATCGGATGCGAATAGCCCCGAAAATCCGCCGTAGAACTTTCCGTTCGAAGGTGTCGATCATATTTTCGGAGGCTTGGGTCAGGGTCCAAGTTTCGCAACCATAGCACAGCACAGGTCTTATGATAGTTTTATAAACGCGGAGCTTAGACTTTCTGTGCACATATTTCGATTTCATAATGGAGAGGACCGAGAAGAATCTCTTATTTGCTAGTTGTATCCGTCGCTTGATTTCGTCAGTTTCGTTGGCGTCACTTGATAGATTGCTACCCAGATAAACGAAGTTGTCCACAAATTTGATGCAAAGGTCCCCTACGTTGATGGTCGTGTGCGCTGGCGTCCTTGTCCTAGATTGCATCATAGCTTTCGTTTTGTCCTCGTTGATTTGTAGTCCAACTTCCTTTGCTGCGGTGTCAAGTCTAAGCAGAAGTTCTTCTGCATGTTAATGTCATCAGCATACGCTGCCAATTGTGTCGACTTAAAAAGCAGCGGGCCGCTGGTGTTCAGGCTCACTGCCCGAATAGCGAACTCAAGTGCCAGGTTGAAGAGCTTGGGCGCTATTCCATCGCCCTGCTTCAGGCCACCCAGAGTTTCAAAAGGATCCGTCAATCTGTTCTGGATCCAGACTTGCGAGACGGAGTTGGTCATCGTCATCTTTATAAGTCTCACTAATTTGGCCGGTATACCAAATTGCAGCATGATGCTATAGAAAGCGACTCGGTTGAGTCTGTCATATGCTCGTTTAAAGTCGACAGAGATTTGGTATACGTCGACGTCGTATTCCCAGCACTTTTGCAAAATTAGCTTGACCGTGAAGAGCTGGTCGATTGTGGAGCGACCAGATCTGAGACCGCCTTGATACTCGCCAATGATTTCTTCCGCGAACGGTTTAATCCCATACTCCACGATTTTTGTTAGGATTTTATAGGTCGTACAGACTAAGGAGATGCCTCTGTAATTCTCACACCGCAGCTTATCTCCCTTTTTATGTATGGGATAGATGATGCTTCTGCGCCAATTGTCTGGGATCACCTCAGTCTCCCATATTCGCAGCAGTAGTTGATGTAGCGCACTTAATAATCCCGCCCCACCAGACTTGAGTAGCTCAGCTGGTATCTCGTCAGCGCCCGGCGCTTTGTTCCTTTTCAGTGAACGCAAGGCGAGATCATCTTCTTCTACTGTCGGGGATTATGTGGATGGGGGCTGACCAAACGTATTATCATGGAGCCCAGCTTCTGGTGAAAGAATGTTTGATGGCGGATTCAGAAGCTCTTCGAAGTAGGATGCCCATCGTTTGCTAATACTTTCGGTGTCGCTGATAATACTTCCATCTTTGTCCTTACAGAGGCTAGTCCTGGGTTGGTAGCCATTTTTGATAGTGTTAGTGTGAGGGTACTGCCGCTCAAAGTTTTTGTTTGTTGGTTGTCTTATAGAACTATAATGCCCGACTAAGCATAAACGTTCTAACTGCATCTTCCTCATTTTTGGGTTAACACCGGATTCGAAAACAACATACTCTATTACATCATTGTAAAAAAATCGCAAATCTATCTTTTGTGAAAATATGTTAAAATCAATATTGAAAAATGCACTCTCCATATATCATCAGTAAAAATAAAAATAAAAATAACTGAATATCTTCAAGGTACTAAAATATAGATAGAACGTTTATGCTTAGTAAGGCAGTATAGCCGAACAAGTTTTTATGTATGTATGTCCGAGTGAAACTGAACTATAATCTGCCTTTGTCATTGTGTCGAAAGCTTACGCGGGAAAACTTAGACATTTTCTTCTCTATAACTTACTTATACATATATTTTATATATCATTATAGCTTCTCAATAATTAATGCGTCTGATGATATGGATGAAACTATCTCCTTAATAGAATCCTTTTTGGCTGGAGATTGAATGAAATGCATCATTGACATTTTACCGTTCTATTCTAACTTTCGCAGGAATCGGGACCAATCTGTCAGTGATTTTTCTTTAGAGGTGGTATTTTAATTGGTGTCCATAAATTTCTGAAAGGAATGCTCTGTAATGACTTCATTCCCTCCGCCCCGGTTGAATGTGTGATCGTTAGCAATTTACGTTCACCATCTTCAGTATTAATTGTCTCTGGTCTATAAACGTATCTTTGTGGAACCCTCATCTTACCTCAATAACATACCCAAGGCTAACAACAGGATCTTTGATCTTGTCCTAAATAATATTCCTCTTTCTTACTTTTAGTTGAGTGCCGCCCCCATCACCATGTGTGTACCCTGATCTTCATAATGTTCATCTCTTCACAGAATTAACTTTGAGCCACTCGTCTAAAGTTAGACTTACTTCTACTTTCCGTTTCAATTTTAGAAGGGCTAATAGTCTGCTTTGACCAACGAAATATATGCTAATAACAGGTATCATTTCAACAGAGGGCTAAGAGTGGATGATACTCTCCGTAAGTTTTATTCCCTCTTACCTGGCTTAATCTTTTGTTATACTTCTTCCTCCGTAGTTCATCGTCCATATCGCGAGTGCTCTTAGAGCCAAAGACGCAGCGTGTAGCAAACACAAAATATGTACATAGCTCGCGTTTCAAAAGCTACATACTGATGTGTGCTTACTTATAAGATATGGAAGCTTCAATTAGATTTGATCATCTAGCACATATATCAACTCTCACGAAACTTCCTCTAGCATTCCTTTTGTTATATATCTTCGTAACACATCTCTCTCCTCTCCTCAATATACCTGTGAGTGTTTTGCTCAATTCTTCTTTTCTTTCACTTTCACTCAATTGTATCCAGTCTTTTTTTTACTAATCCTTTGGAAGTCGAAATATTAATGAGCTCGCTGGATGCAAGGACTGGCTTCATTCCGAATCGTTTTTGTTTCATTCCGAATTTTAATCTCAACACCTATACTTTCTTCATTTCCTGTCGTTATCTGTAGGCATTTTAACTTGCAATCCATTCAATGGAACATTTCATCATTATTAATCGCGTTCAGAAACACTGCGTCTCTTACATCTTGCTCTTTTCTGTAATTCTGTTCTATGTCCTAGCTTAATTATACTCCCAACATTATTAATCGTCTTTTATACCTTGTTTTTTCAATGCTCCCACATTCAATACATCATTCTCATCCTGCTAATATCCTTATATCCTTATCTCTTCACTTTCTCTAAATATCAAGTTGGCTCATTCAAATCAAGGAAAGATTTTCGTGTCCCATTCTTCATCTACTTTCTCACCTTCCGACACTCCCAGCCGTTCCAATAGTATCTCATTTATTTTTATCTACATTAAAGTCTTCTCCTCCTGAAATTGAAATCAGTTTTGGGTGCTACTGCTACCAGTGGTCCAGATGGAATCCCAGCTGTGATTGTTAAGTCTCTTTCCTCATATTTAAGTGTACGTCTTGTTATTTTATTTAATTTAAGTTAATCTACGGACGTTTTTCTCTCTATTTGGAAAGTTGCCAATATTTTTTCGATCCTAGGTCCGGGAATACTGAAAATGTTTTAACTACCATTCTATATCATTTACCTCCTATTCCATGAGCTATCTGCTTTTTAAGGAACAATATGGATTTATCAAAGGCGGCTCTACATCTGCAAACTTGGTCGAGTTTGTAAGTTTATTTATCGGTTCGTTAGATGACGTACAAGTTGACGTCACTTGCACGAATTTCGCTAATGAATTTAATGGAGTCAATCATGGTGTGTTGGAGAAGCTTCGTTGATTCGGCATTTCTGATGCGTTGCAAAACTGGATCACCTCTTATATTGTTAATCGTTTTTTTTTTGTTTCAAGAGTTGTGTTTCCTCATTTTTTGATCAGATATTCCCCAAGGTTCCATTTTTGGACCACTCTTGTTCAATAATTACCTTAACAGCTGATTACGTTACGTTCTTAAGCAGCATTTATCCATTAGTGACTGTTTGTGATTTCAATCGAATCTATCTGCTTTAAGCGTTTGGTGCACTGCAAAATCACTTCTCTTCAATATTCCTAAGTGTATTGTTGTCTTACCTGTGCCTACCTACTTTCCGGTAGTAGTGTATTGTCACCTGTAGATTAACATAAGGACCTTGGCGTCTTCTTTGACCCTGATCTAAAATTTGTTCTCCATTTACAATTCATCGCTTCCAAAGCTCCAACAACGGCAGTATTTGGTCCACGGAGTGCTCGTTGCAAACTCAACATCTCCACTTGTGACCGTCGTCTTTTCACGTTCCCTTGCACGTAGCTTTCTTGATTACTGTAGCTCAGTTTGGACTCCTCGTATTGCTTACTTGTCAGGTGTAGTTGAATCCATCCTTTATCAGTCTTATGTTCCCTTTTGTCGTTATGAAGAACGCTTGCAAAAATTAAATCTGCTTTTATTACGTACTCGCAGGTTGTACTTGGATGAATTTGCCCTATACAAAATGTATGTTGGCGTACTTTCCTCAAATCTTCCTATTTCACAATTCGTACGAGCCTGCAGTTTTCTCACCAGATCTCCAATATAGATTTTCTGTTGCGTTTTACACATACAGATGTATTTTTTCATTCGCTTAGAAGTCACGATGGTCACCAGTTTGGTTCTTTTTTCGAAGCTTTCTCTAATTTAAAAGGATTATTATTCAGATTTCGTCTGAGCTTACAACGCTAACGTTTTCATATTGTAATTTTATTTTTTGTTACTATTTACCATTATTGCTGCCATTAGTGTTATTATTTTTATTCCATTTCTATTATATGTAATAACTTGTTATTTTGGCATTGCTGAATTTTCGTTTAAAATATAATTTTTTTCTTTATTTTGTAGACCTTCAAATTCCACTTTGTAATTGGATCATGTATCTGTTAAAAAGATGGTTAAATAAATAAGTAATTGGCTTTGTTTCTATTGATTTGGACAATAAATAAATAAATCATGTAACAAAATTACTGGGCGACACATATCCGTTTGCAGCAATTTATTGAATTTCCAACTAAACAATGTGTTGTGAAGTTAAAAAGACAAAATGCAAGACTCCGCACTAATTTCAAACTATAAAAACGTGTCCACTATTCCTTTGTAATCTTCAGCAATAATATAGTTTCGTAGTAAGTAGCACGAGCGTGAGATAATTAGCACCACCGAAAATAATTTCAAAACTCATAAAACCCTGTTTTCTCCTCACTTTCTTATTGTTAGTCAATAACAAACCATTTCGCAACATAAAAATAATTTTAATATATCTATGTATACTTTACAATAAAGTATGAACCTCGAACATAACTCGCACGATTTAGCGTCTATCCGTAGATCCAACGCCTCGTTTACCAGAAAATAGATGCTTCGGCATCTTGTTGCCGATAAATCTATCTGCTTCACCTTTAAGGGCATGTTTCCTAACCTTCTTCGCAATATCTCGTCGCGCCATCATCTGCGCCTTCTTCTTCAAAGTCGGATTCTTGATACCGAGTTCATTGCGTGGAGTGGATCGTTTCAATGGCATGCCTGTAGCACGAACGACGGCTGCTTGTTCCTTGTCCAGCTTGACTTTCCGAGCTCTCGGACCAACTGGGACAATTGCTCTTCGAATATCAACCACATTCTTAGTAAAGTTAGCTTGTTCCGTTCCGGACATGTCCACTCCGAGATTTTCCATTGTTTCCTTGAGTTTCGCGACACTACGGTCTCGGACACGCGGTTGCTTGTTACGTGGTATAGTTGACTTATTCTTTTTGCTAGCCAAACGCTTCTCATCACGCAATTGATATCTTCTCTCCCTGATCTGTTTCGCCATTTCGCGAATCTCTTTGAGCGTTTCATCAAGCGTCATATCAGGAACCTGGTACACACCGGATTCCTCACGTAAGCCTTCCTCGCGTTCGAGCTCTTCAAGCTTCTCGAAGATGTCAGGGTCGATATAGTCGGCGATATTGTGACCCTCCAAGAACTCTGGAATAACATCGTGCCGCTCCTCTTCCGGGATTGTAACGTATTTCTTTTTGAGGTCCAGAATATAATCGTCACCCATTTCCTGTTCGATTTCTTTCTCCAATTTTCGTCTACGCTCTTCTTTCTCAGCTGCTACTTGTTTCTTCATCAGTATCGTCTCCGGTATGCATGGAGGACGTTCCTTGCTGTCGCGCTCCTTGGGCACAGCCACATGAAGGCGATTAAGGATATTGTCCACACGCTTAGTTCGCATCTTTTGGTCAACTCGATAGCAAAGAAGACGCTCGCAGGCTTCACTTTTCACCTGCATCACACCAACTTCAGATACGGTGGACATAGGGATAATTGGTAAGTCTGGCGTTTCTTTGATTTTTTCAATAACCGCTTTGCGTTCCGGCGTAAGATCTTCAACGGGAACAACGTCGACCTTGTTCAGAGCCACTATCAAAGGTTTGTTGACGAAAAGCGGCTTGATACTTTCGAACAGGTTAACTTGTTCTTGCAAAGAATACCCGCACTGCTCAGATATGTCTAGGATGAAAAGTACACAGGCCCGCAAATGAGCCAAGGCTGTGACTGCTTGCATTTCTATTACGTTCCTCTCTTCTAATGGATGATCCAAGATCCCGGGGGTGTCGATGACTTGCCAACGAAGGTATTTGTAATCGGTGTGGCCGACGAATAAACTTTTCGTTGTGAAGGCGTACGGCTGAACTTCAACATCGGCTCGAGTAACTTTGTTAATGAAGCTGGATTTACCGACGTTAGGGTAGCCGCAAATGATGATTGTCCTCGTGTACGGATCGATACTGGGCAGACGAGAAAGATGCTGACGCACTTGCTCCAGATATACTAAATTCGACGCCTGACGTTTCATAATGGTTGCCATTCGACCCAAAGCTGCACGTTTTAGTTGTTTGCATCGATACAGCGAATCTCCGTATTTTAGCAAGCGAACGTAGTCCTTTGCAACGCTGAAAATTATTGAATGAAATTAATAAAATAGCGTGGTAGGATTAAGGGATATCAAGATTGTTGAAGCTATGAATATAGAGCGAATTAGGAAGTGTTAATGGCTATTGCAAAATACGACCATAACAAAATTAAGCAAATGCATGACGCTCAATATTTACTCTGAATATAGGGATAGAACTCATACTAAAATGACTCGAGGACAGAATAAATATTTCGTTTTACTGCCACTGGGCAATTCTTGTGCAATGTTCCTTAACCCTTTTTATCAGAGTTAATATGCGACGTCAGAGAATTCTCACCGATTTTGTCCAGTTAAATATTAATCATTATCCGTTCTTAACTTCGAACAGACTGATTGTAAGATTGATTTTTGGTTTTACAAGAATGAAATGACATTTTCTGTTACATGTTGCAAGAACTGCAATACAAACTCATTACTTACTTATCAATCAAGTGTCTTGCAGTGCTCAATTGACCCAAGGCCAACTTATAATGGTCTTTATCGTACAAAACATTCATTAGATCTGCATAGAATGGATGTACATCATCTAATTTAGGGAAGTCTTGAATGATTTGGGTCAAACGGTCGTGAAAACTTTGCTGTGCGAACTTCACTTTTCGCAGATAGAAAGCTCGAATCCTTGATATTTTGTATCCTTTATGCACAACTGTAGGCGTTTTGCGTTGCGTTTTCGACAGCATAATGTCGATAAAGTCCTGAAATTGAAGTCATAAACATTTTGAGTATTTTTATTTTAGAATTTCAAAAACCAATGAGGTTATGGATTTGAATGTCGTGTCTATTTAGAGTAGTGTCTCAGCAACCTTCTTACCTTTGCCGGCGGAACCACCATAATTTTTTTAAAGTTGTACATATTCATCTTGTCGGTATGCTACTTTCACCCGAAAAACTGAAAAGTAACAATGCAATTCAGGCACCACAACACCACGCGGCGATGGGTGAAATTGGAAGGAACGATCTGACAGTTTGCGAATGACAGTTCAATTCGATCTCATCTGCAAGCACTGGAAAGTAAATTTCCAGCTAAGAAGCGACACCTGGAGGTTCGAATTAGCACAATACATTTCTACATGAGAAGCAGCTTTAACATGGTGGGTATTTAAGGTGCATCATAAAATTGGTGTAGACCTTTGATATTATCAGCAAATTCAGAGCCTTTTAATAGATGGCTAGTGACGAAAGCAATTAACGGACAATATGACTAATTGACGGCCTAGCAGTGAACTGCCCAACCAAATCAAGACTATAGGTCTGTTTCCGTACTTGAATTTATTATAATATTGTTATATACATTCTCAAACCAATTGAGACGACACAAGACGACACCAACGTAAACAATCGTGGACGTTCACATGATTTTAATATTTATGCACACTAGATGTGTGGCATATCGTATTACAATATTTCTCGGTCCAAGAAGATGACCATTAAAAACTCAAGTGAATGTTTACGTTTGGTTCGTCTTTCAGAATGATTTGCATGCATATGCATGGAAACATAAAATTTTGATTTCGTTGCACATGTGTACACAAACGATGCTCGATGCTTATAATTCATATTGTTTGTATACACATGTGAAACCCAAATACTTTCAAGTCGATATTCTTAGTTAAGATAGATTTAGAAAATCAGTTGTAGTCCAGACTTTGAATTGAATAGACCAGTAATAAAGAAGTAAAAGTTCATTTAAAACGTCTACCGAGTTTTTCAGTCTTGTGAAAGTGTCTAGCATTTTTGAAGGAGTTTGCAGTTGCCGAATATATATATAACAAAAATGGTGTCAGAAGTAAAATACTTCTCAACTGGATTTCGGTAAGTTTGTGATTGCAACTCACCTTTTTTCCTCTCACATCCTTTTAATCACCACCCTCATATCCTTTTTGAAAAACATATTGTGCTATTGATTTATTTATGTAACTATTAAATCTTTGATTGGGTCCACGAAATAAAAGGACAAAATAAATAAAATAAAAATATTTATGGGCTTATCTTGCATTTAAAGTCTTTTTCTTCAAATTTTGATTTTTGAAATTTTATGCATTCAGCTTATTAGCTTTGTCACAATAACTTACAAAACTACTTATTTATTAGCATAAGTTACAAAAAAATTTTTTTATGTATCTGTGCATTTCTCAGTTCAACGAAAGTGAAAGTGAAAATAGTGATATCGTGTTACGTGTTTTAAATCCATGGTGTGATTCTTTTAACGTTGTCTCTTTCAAGAGCAACCAATTTTATTGCTCGCTTTAAATTAACACTTTATTGTTCGGAGAAATTATTAATTTTCTATCTCACGTTCACAATTCGTTCCATGCACACGTTCTAATTACGTTATAAATAATTAATTATAATACAATAAATTGTTACTAAATTTTATTATTGCAAAATCTTTAACTATTGGAAAGTGAATAGGAATGTTCGATCTTTTGAAAGCAGAATCATAGAAACGATCTCGATACTGTTTTGTGATTAAATATTTAAAATTTCGTTGAAATCCCCTTCGAAACCGCGTTAAATCGTGCTTTAAGTTTTTATATCCTTGTCGATATTCTTTTCGAAAACCTCATCGAACTGTTTGATATTCATCGATTCGATAACTATAATTCTGGTGAATTGTTCTCTGAAACTTCATTCTAATTTCATTTTATGAAATTTTATAAATAACATTTTATTTAGTTTTCCCGTGGAAACTTCGAGTTCGAAATTTTAACAGTTTTACGTTTACTTCGAATTTTAACTTCGACATGTCTGTTGAAACTAACGAAATTGTTGAAACTAACGAAATTGTTGATCAATCAACATCCACGGAGCTACCAATAACATTCTTAATAAAATTTATTAAACCTTTCGATGGCAATCGGGACGAATTGACGTCATTCATTAGTGACTGCAACAAAGCCTTTGCTTTGGCTTCTACACAGAATAAATTTATCTTGCTTGATTACATTCTAACCCAAATTTCGGGAAAAGCAAAAGCTGCTTGTATTAATCGTTCCTTTTCTAATTGGGACGAACTGAAAAACTTTCTGAAAACTATGTACCAGGACAAGAAACATTATTCTCAACTTTTGTGTGGAGTTACAAATTTAAAACAGGGCTCTAGTGAATCTATATCCCAATTTGTCTGTCGAGTCGAAACATGTTTGAAAAGAACTATTAACGCTACACAGCAGCAAACAGCTGAAATATCTCGTTCAAATTTAGATGGGAAAATTGAAATGTTAAACGAAATCGCCATTAATCGTTTTATCTACTTCACAACTCCTTTAATTTCTAATGTCTTACGCATTCGGGAAATAAAAACCCTTAATGAGACTATATCTGTGGCAATTGCTGAAGAGCAAGTCCAGAATATGTATAATAGTGGAAAAAACTATTCTAACAAAAACTCAAATATTTCTTCAGACTTTCGCACTAAAACCCTAAATAACACAAAAACTTTTCACACCAAGCCAAAATACCCTAGTGGCTCACAAGTAAATAGAGCTTCAGTTGATGAGAAACCTGGCATCGCAGCCGAGACCGTAAAGGTTTGCAATTATTGCAAACGAAAAGGTCACCTTCTGAGAGATTGTTTCAAAAGGAAAAATAAGACTCAGTGGAGTCCGAAACCTATTTCCGACACCTCAGGAAATGGAAACGTTTCAAAAAACGCCAACAATTCTTTAGTGCAAGCTGTCCAGCTAGAGAATTCTCATTAAAAATGGACGGTCAATATAAACTTCACTACACTCATTCTGAGAATATCTTTTTAAATAACCCAAACTCGTTCGTAATAATTCGTTGCGCTCAAGCAAACAATAAAATAATCAAACTACTCATCGATACTGGTGCAAATATATCCATAATAAAAAAACAAAACCCTAAAGCCAAAAACAATTGTTGATTGTAGTGAACAAATAAAATTAAACGGCATTAGCCAAAATAATCCACTCTTATCGGCTGGATTCACAAATCTCACCCTTTTGTTTCCTACGGAAACCATACATTTTAAATTTCATGTTTTAACACAACCTTCCAATATACCTTTTGATGGGATTTTGGGCAACGATTTCTTAATCGACCACAATTGTCTCATAAATTACAAATCCCAACGTATGGAAATTGATCTGAATAATTCCATACCTATCTACAATGGAGGTTCTACTGAAGATTCATCAATTTTCTTAAACCCCAGGACTGAAACTATAATTGAATTTAATGTCCTTAACCCTGAGATCAAAGAGGGAGTCATCCCCGAAACACTTATTCAGGATGGAGTATACATTTCTAAGGCTATAACTAAAGTTGGTGATAATTCCAAAGCAATAGCTTCAATTCTTAACACTACCGCTAACAAGTTTAAAATCAAAGAGATTAGTTTATTTTTGGAGCCACTTCCAAATAACGCAACGATAATGTTTTCTGAGCCTTCAACTCCTAGTAATTGTACTTTGAATCGTACAGCACAGTTATTCGAAAATCTTCGTCTTTCTCATCTAAACGATGAAGAGAAAAAATCTATTCTAGATATTTGCTCTAAATATAATGATATTTTTCATTTAAAAGACGATGTGCTCACGGCTACTAGAGCTACAAAACATGAAATTCTTACTAACGGTACAAGTCCTATTGTCGCGAAAACGTACCGTTATCCCGAAAAACATAAAGAAGAAGTCAATCGGCAAATAGCAAAAATGTTAAAACAAGGTATCATAAAACCTTCTCTTTCTCCATGGTTTGCTCCATTATGGGTAGTTCCCAAAAAGATGGACGCATCTGGTGAACAAAAATGGCGCGTTGTAATCGATTACCGCAAATTAAATGAGGTAACTGTCGGTGATGCCTATCCGCTTCCAAATATCTCTGATATTTTGGATCAATTAAGCCATTCTTCATATTTTACTACGTTGGACCTGGCCTCTGGCTTCCATCAAATTGAAATGAAAGAGGTCGATGCACCCAAAACAGCATTTTAAACACCAACCGGACATTACGAATACGTTCGTATGCCGTTCGGGTTGAAGAATGCTCCTGCTAGGTTTCAAAGACTAATGAATGCTGTATTAACTGGCCTTCAAGGCTTACAGTGTTTTGTATACCTAGACGACATCGTAATTTACGCTTCCTCTATCACTGATCATGAGACAAAATTGAAAAATGTATTTGAAAGCTTCGATTTAATAATTTAAAATTACAACCCGACAAATGTGAGTTTATGCGAAAAGAAGTTACATACCTGGGACACATAATCACAGACCAAGGTGTTAAACCTAACCCTTCAAAAGTAAAAGCTGTTTCAGACTTTCCTGTTCCAAAAAATGCCAAGAGTGTGAAATCATTCTTAGGACTAGCTGGCTACTATCGCCGTTTTATTGAAAACTTTTCAAAAATTACTCGTCCGCTTACTAATTTATTAAAAAAGGACGCACCATTTCATTGGTCTATTGAACAGAATACTGCTTTCAATTTATTAAAGGAAAAACTTACATCTGAGCCAATTCTACAGTACCCTGATTTTTCTAGAGAATTTATATTAACCACGGACGCTTCTAATTTTGCCATTGGTGCCGTGCTAAGTCAGGATAATCAAGGTTCAGACCTTCCTATCGCTTATGCAAGCAGAACATTGAACAAAGCTGAATCAAATTACAGCACCACCGAAAGAGAGCTTCTAGCCATCGTGTGGGCTATAAATCATTTCCGCCCTTACCTGTACGGAAACCATTTCAAGTTTGTAACGGATCATAGACCACTAACGTGGCTCATGAATGTCAAAGATCCCGGATCGAGACTTATCCGCTGGAGACTGAAACTTGAGCAATACGATTACAAAGTAATTTATAAACCAGGTCGCGTTAATTCTAATGCAGACTGTTTATCTAGAATTCCTCCGGAAACTACTATTTCTTATCTTGAAACGAAAGAAACGTTCAACGATTATGTCAAGTTTTACTATTACTCTTTAACTCCGAAAATACACGATTTTAACGAAACCAATGATAATATTCTGAATTGTTGAGACAGTATGGCTTATATAACTGCTCTCGATTTGGATGAAGAAAATCCATATGTGGCTGAAATTATTTCAAAATCAGTTAATCCAGAAATTATTACTTCGCATCCACACGAGTTATTTTCAAATTATAAAACTCACGATAAGAATGGAAAAGTAACCTACCATTGCTTTGTTAAACAAAACTTCTATGATAAACCTTCGTATTCAGACTTTTTCTACACAATTCAAAACGTTAGAATTGAATTGGAAAAAGACAAAGTACACGCTATAGCAATAGCGAACCCGGTTGATAAATTTAATCAATTTTGCTACCAGAAATGTAAGGACATAATATTATTCATTTTCAGAAACTCGAAAATCAAGATAACTATCTATAAAAATGTTATAACAAATCCAACCCCCGAGCAAATTCCTATAATATTGAAGGACAACCATAATTCTCCTACATCCGGTCATTGTGGATATCACCGAATGTACAACCGTATTTCTCAAAGTTTCAAGTGGCCTCGAATGAGAAAGGATATTAAAACATTCATAAAAAAATGTTCTTCGTGTCAAACAAATAAAACCTTGCGTAGATCATACAGGGCCCCTATGGAAGTTACAAGTACTAGTAACCAACCCTTCGAAAAACTAGCGCTTGACATTGTCCAATTGCCTATGACGGAGGATGGCAACGAATACGTTCTTACAATGCAAGACGATTTAACGAAATTCTCATACGCTATTACATTACTTCGACACGATGCCAAATCTGTTAGTGATAGTCTTGTAAAATTTATTTCAATGTTTGGAATTCCTAAATCGATTTTTACCGATCAGGGTTCCGAGTTCATGTCAAACCTTACAAAGGAACTTACGAAACTATTAAATATTAAACATATTATCACTACAGCTTATCACCCTCAGAGCAACGGAGCTCTTGAGCGTTCACACTCCACCCTAAAAGATTACTTAAAACATTACGTCGGCGACAAGCAAAATGATTGGGATAAGTTTATTCCACTTGCAATGTTTGCTTATAATACAAGTGTTCATTCCTCTACAAAATTTACTCGTTTCGAGCTAATCTTTGGTCATAAACCAATCCTCCCCAGTTCAATTATGTTCAATCCTGAATTCAAGTATACATACGATTCATACTTCGATCAATTGAAGTACAAAATGAACAAGTGCCACCAAATCGCACGAGAAAACTTGGTACAATCTAAATTAAGTTCAAAAACTTACTACGATAAGGTAGCGAATATTCCTCAATATAAGGAAAACGACTTAGTATATCTAGAAAATAATAAAGTAAAAATAGGTCATTCTCGAAAATTAAGTCCTAAGTTTGTCGGTCCTTACCGAATAATTAAATTACATCGTAACCAGAACGCGACTATTAAAATTAGAAATAAATATGTCAGAGTACACTTAAATCGCCTTAAACCTTCTGAATAATTAATAATTATGCTAATTATATTTCTATTTTACTCATCCAACGAATAAGTTAGCTATTAATCTCTTAATATTACACTTTTTGTAGGGTTAAGATATACACATACGTATCCGTTGATGATCTGAAATGATAACTCTTGTCTATAATCTCTCATTTCAGATGCATCTCGATTTTCTTAGTTTTAGCGAATTCCTATAAAATTGATCCGATTCAAGTTGGTAGTGGACTATTTTACGAGCAGATAGGTCACGTAAAATTTTACTCGGATCATTGGCAACTTATCGTCTACACAAACATTTCTTTCTATTCGAAGAAATTAGAAGTTTTGCGAAATACTTATTCTAAAACAAAAGATATATGCCGGGAAACGTCTATTAAATTCCATGCTTTACACTGTAGCCAAACTTTAGATTTCCTTTCTTTGCAAATTCCTAAACTTTCACAAAAGGAAGAAGCGTTGCTACAACTCTTAAGTCACAAAAGAGAAAAACGTGGTATTTTCAATGGCGGTGGAAAAGTTTTGAATTGGTTATTTGGAACCGCCGATGCTGATGATATTAATTATTACAATGATATTATAAAAAAAGTTGAAGATGACGACAAATCACTCCAAATTCTCATGAAGGAACAGAGTCAAGTCAAACAAAAGTCCTAAATCAAATTTTAATAGTTTGAAATTTCATGAAGAAAAATTCAACGAAAACGTTCAAAAGCTTAATGAATTTATTGATAACACTATACAAAGACAATCAACGATCGAACATTCAATAGATTTTCTAGAACACTTAAACTTTTTAACTTATATTTCAAATGAATTAAATGAAGAATTTGATTTGTTAACGCATTCTATATTATTTGCGAAAAATAACGTTATACATCCAAGTGTTATTACACCTAAACAACTTATTAGAGTATTAAGTACAAATACAAAATTATTGACTGATGGGGAAAGCTTCCCACTACCATTAAGTAATGATTATGCCCATAAGATTTTAGAAATTTCTAGTTTAAAGGTATATTATTCTAATAATAATCTAGTTTTTGTAATTAAAATACCTTTAACGAATACTCTAGTTTATAGTTTGTACAATCTTATACCTTTACCTATCCCTCAAAGTCCAAACACCTTTGCTTTCATAGTACCTATGTTCCCCTTCCTGGCAATCACAAACAATAAAATAAATTATGTTCATTTAACTAAATTGGATGATTGCACGAAAATCACCGACGAGGACTACCTCTGCTTCAACAATGCATTCTATTCTGCACTGGAAAAACCGATTTGTGAAACAACTTTACTCACTTCTGTTACGGATAAGATTCCGTCATCTTGTAAGACAAGTGTCGTGCAAGGCACATTGGAAATTTGGCATCCTTTGAAATCCAACAAGTGGATTTTCGTTCTTAGTGAACCTCAACGAATCGCTATTGATTGTCGAAATGCTGATGTTATTGATGAAGTCATCAGAAATACCCGAACTCTTTCGTTAGAGGAAGGTTGCCGCGTTTTCTCCAAAACAACACAACTTGTTGCCACCGGAGAGTAACCCTGGATTTTAAAAACATAATTCCAGAAGTTAACATTGTCGAAGACGAATGCTGTTCCAGGAAGTTTTCAAATCAGACAAATTTCAATTTTCACATCTCGCCAATTCATCTTTCTAACGTTCGATTGGACGAATTGAAACACGCATCTCATCGTTTGGATAAACTAGAGGAGCACATCCATATGGTTATCCAAAAGGAAGACATTGTCCGTCATTCCAAGTGGTATATAACTACAATAAAAATAATTGGTGCCATTACTGCTCTAATATTACTCCACAAACTTTTCGATTGGCTTGGAGTTTACATTTTTATTAAATTACTTCTACGACGTTGTTTCTGCTACTCTGGCCAGCGTAATCAACCGAATTCTGGATGTCTTGTCAACATATATAATCAATGTCTTGATCATCGCGAAATCGAAGACCAGCGAACTCAATTTAATTCTCATCGCGAAGTAGACTCATCTCCAACAAGTAACTACGTTCGGGAATTCACCCGTCGTCCTTTACGAAGTCAACATGATGTTAATCGTCAATCAATTTCATCTTTTCAAAACGACATTGGATTTTCAACCGCCGATTAGTCAGTTAAGTTATCAAATACTTATGTCTTCATTATTTTTCTATTGTACTGATAAAAAAAAAATTATACTTATTTTATATACATTATTTGTAATTCATAATTTTAAGTCAATTTAACTTCGGATTAATAAGATTAATCCTTCTTTTAAGGAGGGAGGTGTTATGTACATTCTCAAACCAATTGAGACGACACAAGACGACACCAACGTAAACAGTCGTGGACGTTCACATGATTTTAATATTTATACACACTAGATGTGTGGCATATCGTATTACAATATTTCTCGGTCCAAGAAGATGACCATTAAAAACTCAAGTGAATGTTTACGTTTGGTTCGTCTTTCAGAATGATTTGCATGCATATGCATGGCAACATAAAATTTTGATTTCGTTGCACATGTGTACACAAACGATGCTCGATGCTCATAATTCATATTGTTTGTATACACATGTGAAACCCAAATACTTTCAAGTCGATATTCTTAGTTAAGATAGATTTAGAAAATCAGTTGTAGTCCAGACTTTGAATTGAATAGACCAGTAATAAAGAAGTAAAAGTTCATTTAAAACGTCTACCGAGTTTTTCAGTCTTGTGAAAGTGTCTAGCATTTTTAAAGGAGTTTGCAGTTGCCGAATATATATATAACAATATATTAAAATAGATTCGCAGCAAGTCGTTTCCGTACTTTTGCTGCAAGCCAAATGCAAGCCAAATTTCGCAGCAAAAAGAAGCCAGCTGCCAAATTCTGTTACTGCTGCAGTTTGCTGAAGTACGGAAACAGACCTTATATTTACTAGTTTCAAGAACTGAAAGCTTCTAATTGAAAACATCATAAGCATTCAGTTCGATGGTTTTGAGTTCGGAAGGGTATATTTCAACACTCTGTCTGACGATTGACTCTTAAAAGCCTCCATTTGAAAGACTATTAAGAAAACCTTAAAATAAGTCAAATTTATTGATGCCTAAGATTTGCTAAGGCAATGCCTTCTAGAAGTACGGGGCCTCATGCTACGTAATCGTTTTAGCTATGACGTCAATTATTCGGGGAGTTTTGACATTTTCACGAGGCAGTGCCGATGCACACGGAGATTTCACTTGCGGTTTTTTTAGCTAAAATATAAATAAAACATTAGTTTTTCGTGCGTGAATACGTTATAATAATAATATTTAGCCATAACTTTCATTTTTTATCAATCAATTGTATCGCGACAATAAATCGACACGAAACATTGCATAACCTAACAACAACTGATAAACATTTCACAGCGAATTTTCCACATTATACCGCACGCACCGCATTAATTTTTGTTTTAGCTGTTCACTAGACCTGTTCCGCAGATCTCACTTTATTTTTACTTCATCGACTTTAGCACAACCCGCACAATTAACGATTTCCCGCGGACGTCCCGTAAGACTACGTGTGTTTTTCGCGACATTTCTCCCGCAAGCTGTGACGTGATCATTCTGCACTAAGGTCCATACCACAGCGTAAGAAGTTAGTTCCTAACCAGCGTACCAACTCCGTATATGTATACGGCCCAAAAATCCAGTGATCTAACCTGAGATTGTATTGTTGGTCAGCCTGGAAATTTGGAAGAAATCGCATGGAACAGAAAGAGATGCAATATACAATTCGGCAACTACATACTCAAGCTAGATTTTTCGCTGCTCACATACGGCCCACTCTCGCAAAATATACCAACATAATCTCAGGCTGCTTTGACAGATAATGCATTGCGTAAATGGAGGCGCAATTTCAAGGTCAAAGAGTTTTTTTGGGAAAGTGGAATAAGTTGGTACGCTGGTTGTTATTACGCTGTTTCCATACTTCTAGAAGGCATTGGCTAAGGACTAAATGACAGTTCAATTGAATTTCATAGGTTTCATTCACAGTAAAATTGTTTCGTAATAAGCATTTGTAATATTTGAATTATTTTGGTTTTACTTGGTTTTTATAAAATCGTAATAAAGTTAAACTTAGGCTCTGTATTGAATTTAGTTTACGTCCCACTTTATAAAAGCTCATGTCTATCTGGAATAGTTTATTGGCATTGCTATGGTGGAAAGCAATTGGACTAATCTCGACTACGTGTTCCCCACAACCGTTACCGGTAGGCGTATGGCTGGTCTGTTTGTGTTTTTGTGATTATGTATTTGATTTGGGAGGTGTTTTTTTTATTTATTTGGTTCTTTATTATCATCGTGTTGTCCTCTCTTCTAGCTTTTATATGTTTTGGAGCATTTTTCTTCGATTTTCTGCCATTGGTACCACTTGAGGTTGAAGACTTATCAAACATTGATGTATAGCTCACAAAAACGTACAAAAATACATGAGCAGATAACACACTGAAGATAAAAAAAAACAAACAAAAAATACCCGAAAAACAAACCCACAAAATCACAAACATACCAGCCGTACATCTATCGGCGAAATTGTCCAACGGCTGTGGGAAATACGTAGTCTAGTTTTACCGTGAATCATTCTGTGTAAAGTTAAGTGACATTTTAACAAGGATGCAGTGAATTTAAGAATCATTCGAGCAAAAATATCGAAAGCATATTTTGGGGCTTTGGAGCGAGGTCACGAAATACTATGTAAACTACGCTGTAGAAACATTTGATTAAAAACCAAAGTCTGTTTTGTACTCTTTTGGCAAAATGTTAAACGAAATTGTCATACAGCTGCGTTAACCTCAAATTTCGTGAAAAAATGTTTTTCAATACTTAGCAGCGATAACTCCGCTAATTCTGTTGACTCATGATATTTCAAAAACAAGTCTTAATTCTTTTTAACGCATTAAATTGTATCTCAATAATTACTGAAGTGGTCAGAATGGTTAAATTTAACTTTATTATGGCTAACTTATCTGTAAGAACAACTTTTTCAGATTATTTTATTGACGTAAAAAGACAAAGAACTTACTTTTAAGCTTTTTTCGGTTGAGGGGTATCATGCACTCAAACGAAGGTTGACGAAGCATATTTTGGAAAGTTAGAGACTGAGTTATGTCCATGAGGCCCAAAAGTCTATTTTATGAAATTCATTTAACCGACTTTTTTTATCTAGCCAAATACATTACATACATCTGCTCCATTGTGACCTCTGAATGGCAAGTCCATAAGTGATTAAAGTAACGTTAAGTCAATAAACCTAAAATGGTTTGATGTTTAATTAATGTTTTGTTATATTTCATATCATATCTTTCATTCACCTCGATTTCGATTCATTGAGAGATCTTAATTACGTTTTAAGGCTGGTACTGAGTTCGAGTTCACGTGAAATTTTGACATGTCTCCATTATCTGGTCATTCTTTCGAGCGAAAATTTTGGCAATGGAGAAAAGCAGAGACACTTATCATATCTGACGGATTACATGTCAAGAATTTCACTTTTCGATCGATTTTCTTATTGGAAAGACATTTGCACTGCTTCATTTTGTGAATCATTTTTCACGCCAATTTAGTTTGTGCAGTTCATTCTTTCGAGCTAAAAACTGACATTTAGTGTTTCAATTTGAAAATTGAGCAGTGCAAATGTCTTTCCAATAAGAAAATCGATCGAAAAGTGAAATTCATGACATTTTATCCGTCAGAAATGAGCATTGTCTCTGCTTTTCTGCATTGTCAAAATTTTCACTCGAAAGAATGACCAGATAATGGAAACATGTCAAAATTTCACGTGAACTCGAACTCAGTACCAGCCTTAAGAACACAGTACCACTCTTGCTTATTATCAAGCTAAATTTTCGCCGAAACAGATTTCACGTGAAATTTTGTATGAAAATTTCACGTGAAATCGAACTCAGTACTATGCTTTATAGGGTACCATTAAGGTTTTCTAAATTATTGAAACGTTACTTTGATCACACATTGCTACTGGAGTTCGAATCACACGAAGAAGTTTCTTATCGGTTAAGCTACGAGAACATTTTTTTTTATACCACTCTATATTAAATGAACGCTTAGCATTCCTATCGGCTCTAATAATTTTGAGCTCTGGGGCTGGCTTTCTATTTTCTTTAATTTTTATTGACGCGGATAAGTTTATTGATTGAATGCGATAGCTTATAAGTCATCATAAAATTAATTTTGAGTATTCATCAATCAATAATTAATCACAACTACACTTGGTTCACATGACAATAATTGAAATCAATAATAGCAAATAGCTTTAGATTTTATGCGAAAAATCTTCAATGCTACTTAATCTTCACGATAAAACACTTTGAACATTTTTATATGTACTAGTTTTACACTGGAAGTAAAGTAAATTTCACAAATCAACAACATCACCAAATTAAAAATTAGCGCATACATACAAACACAACAATGTTTACTTAAAACACAAATAAATAATTTCTTTCGGGAATATCTACGGAATAATTATTCTTTCTCTTCATTTTATTATCTATCTATTATTTATCGTTTTATTCGGTAGTTTGTAAAAGTTTCATAGCCCGAATACAAAGCATTCACGAAATAATAATGCAAAGAATTATTAATTTCGATAGTTCTTAAGTTGTTCATTACTTCCCTCCTTTGCCCTAAAATAATTACCTTTGCTAAAGAACAACACAGCACGTACATTGCTACTTTTGAGGCTTGCCTCTTCAAATTCACTATTGCTATATTGAATACTCGAAAATTTGAAAATTTATGAATGACGGGAAAGTACAAACTACAACCTTTTCATTGATGAAAATGCAATAGATCTGATTCTGCCTCATTTTCATTTCTCTTCCTTCCTTTTCGTTGTGCTCGATATCGATGTGCTATATGGTGCCTAGGATTGATTGATAATTTTTACTAATGTTCGAAAAAAACTTCCGATTTAGCCACCAGATTTCAACAAAATTCACGCATTAGGTGAACCTTACTCTAAGACAGATTTCATAGAAATTTGGTTGAAAAGTTAGAATAGAGTCGCCAGCTGTGGCAATTTTTGTCTCCAAAATATTGTAAATTTACTCCGGAAAATAAAGGTTTTTCCCTATAACTTCCGATGCAGTAACGAAATCAAAACGAAATTCATGTGATAAGTGGATCTTGTTGCATTTCTAGTTCTGTAGAAATTTCGTTGAAAAATTGTGAAATGGTTGCCAGCTATGATGAATTTTTTGCCATTTCTTTATCGAGCGATGTTGTCATAAAATTTCCAAATGGGAATGATCCTGCAATGACAATTATCAACAAATATTTACGTTTCAAAAATTTAAATAGTTTGGACTTAAAATTATATTCACTCCTACAAATTACAGCGCACCCATTCAATCGAAACGAAATTCATAGGGTGGGTTAAATACAACGTGAAGCAGCTATGCTACTAGCACATGATTGCCAGTACCAGACAATTTCGTAAATATTGCACCAACAGATGCTTCCATTTTGTATTCATAAGCAAAGCATTTACAATAAAATAAGCAACCGATATTTAAATTTTCCGAGTTTTGGAAATTTTTCGGATGGCAACCACAGACATATTTTAATCGTTGAAACTTTCGATGATATCCTCGGATGAAAACGAAATTCAAAGAATAGATTGATTATGCATGAGCATGCTATGGTAGATTTATTGCTGCTGTGTTGGACAAATGTTGCCAGCACTGAACATTTTCATCATTTGTGCTAAAGAAAATGCTGTCAGAAAATGATATTTGTTCCTTTGAGTAAGAAATGGTTGATATGATACTAAAAAGAAGTGTATAACGTCTTCACACATTTTTATATCTCTCAAAGATTGCTTCTTCGAAAATTAGTTTTCTAGCGGTTCTGATGCGCTAGACTTTTTTTAATTTTTCACACTGAGGCAGTGCTCTGGGTACACAACTGATTTCGGTGCAATTTATTTTTATTTTTTGCGCTGAGGCAGTGCTCTGGTATGGGTATAGAATTGATTTCACGTTGCTTTTTTTCCAGCTTGCATTGAGGCCAGTGGGGCCAGATTGGACTATTTCCCGCCAATTGGGCTATCTAAAATTTGAATTCCCGGGACGTTTTTCCATTTCGCGGGCTGGCGGTTTTTGGACTATCTATTTTTATGAAAAACTATATTTGGGCTATACAGTAAAACCTACTAATCGGGACGCTGTATGATCAAACCACCTGAACAATTGAGTTATAACATCACCGCAAATACTATTTCTTGAAGAAAATTCACTCTGTAATCGGGTAACCTCTAGAATCGGACCGTGATGGCGACGGAAATTGAATAACTTTGGAAAATTTTGAAGACACTGGGAGAAAGCGGTTGAAATTAAATTTGCCACACTACCAAACAGATAAATTGTGCGTTCATGGTCTTCTAAGATACGCTGCAAAAATCTGCCAATATCCGGCCAGACACTTCACAGTAAAGCTCGTCAAATAACTACAAAATTCAAACTTTGTGATTTCAAGGCATCAAATATTAAGCTAAAATCCTAAAAAGCTAAAATATTCAATACGGCACGCTTTGTGGCGAAGAAGCTGAAGTTGGTTTAGACACAGTTCAGAAATTTCAGTCACAGCTAAGAATGTTATGTGATGGCTATGATGCTTCAAATATCTATAATCTTGATGAGACAGGAGTATTTTTTAGAACAACACCTCAAAAATCACTACGCCTTAAATTGAAAAAATGTACATATGGAGAGCCTTGAAAGAAACGCGTGACCGTTGCATTGGAGGCTGCATAGGAGAAACCGAAAGACCAATATCGTTAGGAAGAATTGATATTAAGCCAAGTTTGGGCACAACTTGACGAGCTAACAATAAACCTTCGATGACGGGTGCTATTTGAAAAGAATGGATGCACACTTGATATTGAAATGCAATTACAAACACCCCCATCTTTTTTGATAAAGCTAGATGTGATAGCATTGATAATCTCTAAGACATTAAGCTACAATTTTTTCGACCTATTTGCACTTCTTATGTACAGCCCTTAGATCAGACCATACTGCACTTTTATGATGAACCTCATATTATGAGCTCTGGAAAAGACAAAGCGTTCTTCAGACCCAATAAAATTAGTTTCTATATTTGAAGCTCTCTGGTAATGAGGACCTGCAAGACGTTCATTTGCTATTTCGCCGGGCAAGACATTCATTCGCTATTTCGCCGGGCAAGACATTTATTTTTCGTGGGGCAGGACATTCGTTTGCTATTTCGCCGGACAAGACATTCATTTGCTATTTCGCCGGGCAAGACATTTATTTTTCGCGGGGCAAGACATTCGTTTGCTATATCGCCGGGCAAGACAATCATTTGCTATTTCGCCGGGCAAGACATTCATTCGCTATTTCGCCGGGCAAGACATTTATTTTTCGTGGGGCAAGACATTCGTTTGCTATTTCGCCGGGCAAGACATTCATTTGCTATTTCGCCGGGCAAGACATTTATTTTTCGTGGGGCAAGACATTCGTTTGCTATATCGCCGGGCAAGACATTCTTTTGCTATTTCGCCGGGCAAGACATTCATTTGCTATTTCGCCGGGCAAGACATTTATTTTTCGTGGGGCAGGACATTCGTTTGCTAATTCGGGCAAGACATTCATTTGCTATTTCGCCGGGCAAGACATTCATTCGCTATTTCGCCGGGCAAGACATTTATTTTACGTGGGGCAGGACATTCGTTTGCTAATTCGGGCAAGACATTCATTTGCTATTTCGCCGGGCAAGACATTCATTCGCTATTTCGCCGGGCAAGACATTTATTTTTCGTGGGGCAGGACATTCGTTTGCTAATTCGCCGGGCAAGACATTCATTTGCTATTTCGCCGGGCAAGACATTTATTTTTCGTGGGGCAAGACGTTCATTTGCTATTTCGCCGGGCAAGACATTTATTTTTCGTGGGGCAAGTCGTTCATTTGCTATTTCGCCGGGCAAGACATTCATTTGCTATTTCGCCGGGCAAGACATTTATTTTTCGTGGGGCAAGACGTTCATTTGCTATTTCGCCGGGCAAGACATTCATTTGCTATTTCGCCGGGCAAGTATTCAATCCCGGTATTTGTTTGATTTTACGCGAAACTAGAGAAGCAAGGTAAATCATTTGATGAGTATCAAGTGTGTTTATCAATCAACTTATGGAAGTATAAAAGATGCAAAATATCTACCTAGAACGTAATGAACTGATATTGAAAGCATTTTGAAGTGTTCAGAAAAAGTTGATGGGAAGTTTAAACATGAATTTGTTTTTTAGAATGGTCAATTGCATTAAAAAAGTAGTGCTGGAGATCAAAATGTTAAATCTACATTAGGTTTACAACTTAAAACACAAATATTCATCTTCCTCTGATCAGTTGGATCGATATGATGTTTGTGAAGAATTTAGAATAACTTATTAACACAGGTCGAAAGCCAACTGTGCCAGTTAAAAGTTAAGAGATTGAAGTATAATCTAATTTTAGATTATAAGGATTGTTTTATGTTGAGAACTGTTTTAGGTAAAAAAGCAAGTAAACTGTGCACTTCTAGCATACCTTATCGACAGTTCAGATTTTCACGATGTTCGTTTTGGTTTATAGCTTTTGCGACCATGTCAAGAAACTGGAAAAAAATAGATGTGGTACATTTTCAGATCACTTGCATAAAAAAGGTGAGGGATGTCTGCTAAAACTTCAGAAAGATCTGTAGCGATTTTGAAGATGAGGAGTGGCCTTAGCACAACTTAGAACCAGACCGAAGTCCAGAACCAAGAGTGCTAAGGTCATAAAGTGAAATGGCTAATGCCATTCAAGAGGCAAAACAAAAAAAGAGAATTGCCCCGAGAGCAGGGTGCCCTAGAAATGGCCGTGAAGGCCCCTCGTCCGCATTAGCGGAGCACCCTTTAACCAACCCCGACGGATGCTGGGGTGCCGCTTTGCTAGCTCGCTGCGGCTGGGGTGGGTTCTTTAAACAATGGGGATGGTTTGCTCTCAAAGAAACGGGATGCTACGTATATTCATCCGTCATGAATTGTAGCCGCAAACTGATATGAAACATATCCAGGGACCAAAAGGGGGCATAGCTCCGTAAAGGAAACCACCCAGGCTCTGCAACATGGGCTGACTAAGCAGACCCAGTGCTCGTGACAACGCACGGAGCCAGAAAATTGAAAATCTACAAAAAAGGAAAACGGGAAAATGCGCTACCTCTCCTTTACAAGGAACCCGGGTGAGGCAGACAGCCCCGGGCCCCCGATGTTAGTGGAGCCCTGACCCCGATGGTCTGGGGTCCTCCACCCTCTGATACTGGCCATTCATCAAAAATTCAAAATTCAAAAATTTACAAAAAAATCACGGAAACTACTAGTTGGGCCAGTATCCCTCCCTTATAAGCAAAAGCTGGAAAAAAAATTCACGAAAAACTATTTAATCAATCATTTTATCATAGGCCAGCCAGGCCATGCGCGGACCCTGAAAGAGAAGAAGAATGAACTTCTTGGGCTTTCGCCCAATAAGAAGGCCAGCGATTTCAAAATTAACAAAACATTTCTACTTTATTCTTAAATAAAAAAATCAAAGTTACAATTCGGTTTTCCTTATTCTCCTATTTTTAACACACTAGGTCCTAATAGAGTCTTCTAGTTTAATTCAAATAGTTAAGTACATTATAAAAATTATATTTTGTTCCTTTTTTTTTTTTTTTTTTTTTTTTTTAAGTTACAAATACATATTGAATTTTCATTACTACAACACCAAAAGATATCCAGAACATTTCAATGTAGTATATAAGGAACAACGCCTGACCAAAAATGTGAATTAAGATTTTTCACTGGTTTGATTGATGACTTCTGTCTATGTGTAAATGATTATTTGTTTGTAAATTAAATGTCCACTTCTCTTTTTTTTTTCTCCTTTTTTTTTTTTTTTTTTTTTTTTTTGTTTATACCAAGCAATATATTTTTTTTTCAAGAAGCTTTCACAACCGATTTCCGGGTAAAAATTAGTGTACGATTAATGCAAAAATCAGAATTGTGGACCAACAATAACCAACGAGCATTTATGATTCAGTTTACATTATAAGTCGAATAAGTATTTTGGTAATCAATGTAGCTTGAAATTCGAAGATTGGGACGAATCATCTAGTAGATACCTTGATTTCTACAATCAAATACCCTGCGTAGATGTGGGTGTACAAATTCAAAACAAAGGGAATCCCTTCAATAACAAAATTAATCCTATTAGCATATATTTTCATGCATAAATCGCTTCGGAATGTCACGAATGCTTAGAGAAAAAAAATGCTTTTCTTAATGTGCAATCGTTGACTCAATTCCCATAATATGTTTGTAAGGTCGTTAGGCCGAAAGCGATCGAGACGAACGAACGACGATGACGACGACGACAAGATTACCCGAATGGATCTTGGGGCGGAGATCCAAATGTACGCGACGCAAAAACCGACGCCCACCCGAGTTTAAATTTCGCGTTTATCTCATTTTAATGTGGTTAGCTATTATTTCAAATACTTATTATCAAGTCCTTACTTATTTCACTACATACTGCTAATTCTACGTCCCTCTCCAAGAAGACTAAGCACAAATCGTTCCCAATCAATTACATACCGAAATGACCTGCGGCTAGGCTATTCCAAGCCAATATACAAAGAGTTGTTTCCAACACTGACTGAGTTTGTATACTTCCTATCGACTGTAGCACGATTTGAGGAACATCACTAAACGCAATGGAAACACTATTGAAGACTTCAGTTTCTTCGTTGCTTTGTTTTTCAAGCTACAGATTTAATAGTATAAATTTCCTAAGAATAGCTTTGAATCTTATCAAATCAATTGAATAATTGTCCAAAACAAAACTCATTGCAAATTTTCCGCGGGGATTCAAAAGATAGCCGTAAACCTCATCATCAAAGAACCCAAGATGAAAACAAGCAAAATTATTAAGTGGAAAACAACTTTCCATGCGATTCATCTGGGAAGCAATATACAATACCTACAGAATAATGTAATAATAAACTCTCAATTAGAATGTATCATAATAGTGAGAGGACGAAATATACTAAAATGGTAAGTGCGTAAAAGCGTGTATCTTCTTGCTTCCACGTTTCGTTGATCCTTTTACACATACACCAAAACTTTGGTTCTCGATCGTCTGCTTACTACACTCTTCATTTTTTTTTTATTTCTTATTTTTCTCAATAAATTCAAAATCTTCTATTGTAAATAATACAAAACAGAGTCTCAAGTCTGACGTATGGCTATTCAGTTAACCTAAGAAAAAAAAAACCCAAGTTCGGAGCTTGCCTGTGCAAGGGTATTATTCTGTTGTGGTGGTGGCCCTCTTCATTCTTGTAGCCACACTACCTGTTCTCGTTACTATTTTTACTTTAACTACATGTATTTTTAACCTCAGAATAAAACTCCTATTCTATGGCTGAGGGTGATTTATAACATTTAAATTATATGTCTTTTTTTTTTTTCTTTTTCGTTGTTTTAAAACTCAACCCCTTCAAAAATGTATGGTCTCGCGTTTTAAGTTCACGGTTTTATCCATTGTCATTTCCCGATGTAAACAAAAGCCATGTGTTACTATATAAAAATGGCTAAATAGGTTATCAACCCATAAGTATGTTTCGAATAATACGTCATATCTCAGATTTTCGGTTGACTATAATTGTAACTATACATTGGCACTCAAGACCATAAATCTTTGATTTGGGATTTTTCTATCCAGAAGCATTGAATAATATCGAGTGAATTTCTGTTCAAATAGACAAGATGCATTAGTTTACTTTAAATTAATTCAAGGGCAACGAGTTTGTAAGTTTATAGCAATTCGGAACAGATTTACCAATTCATCACAAGTAACTTAAATTGAATTATTTTTCCTCAAATTTCCTTCTAATTTTTCCGAAAGTTTTGTTGAAAAGAAATTTTTTTTTTAGTTATCGTTAGCTTTTCAAACCTGGAAGTACCGTTCACCGGATATCTAGTGGAAGCCTGAAGGATCGTATTGCTGATCACTCCGTTGATATTCACTGCGTTCCTTCTTACATGACCATTGATGTTCAAACGTTGACAAAAGTTGACCATATTTATATTCGTAATGAGGTTCATCTATGTGCTTTATCGCCTGTGTTCCCTAGCATGATCCTGCAAATGATCGCAGGTTGTGTCGAACAATTGACATGCGCATTCGACAGTGATGTACCCACAACTGTACCCTGGTTATTACACCGCAAGAAACAAGCACGAAAGCCAGTTGCGATGGGAGAGCTTTTTTTTTCTTTCGGATTGGGCGACTTGACGGCTAGGCAGACCGAGCATTCGAATATTACACTAATTTGAACGGGTGGCGGTTCCCACGATGAATGCGCACCATCTGGTGACTTAGATACTTTAATTGCTGACGGTACACCCGGTTACTAACGTTATTTGGGCTCTTATGCGTACGTCACTTCACACCACCTTATCTTTAGAATAACCGAATCACTCACGTTATTGGTACCGTTTTATTAGAACATGTGCTCACAGTCAACTTGTTCACTGGAATCGAACTAAAGGATCACTTTAATAAAGATCGAGTTACTTTATACGGATCTTTTCTAATTCTGTATTATTCCACCCGTGATTCGATTAATCCTTCAATTCAATTTAAATTGAACGCGGATCGGTATTTTTACTATACAACGATTAGAGAACAACTTTTCTCTATTGCTCACTGAGAGCTCGCTATCGACCCCCGATCGCTACAGCGACACCCGAACGCCTTTCCGCCACAGCGACACTCCAAAGACTGCCACGAGCTTATCAGCTCCAGCTCGCAAATGCGCGTTCGAGCCGCAAAACAAGATCCCGTTAGAACTTGTTGCTGCTCGAATTCAATAACAAGGTCGCCGGGGACGTACGGGACTTATTATTGACTCAAATTGAAATGTGTTCAATTTGAAAAGAAAATATGTAGCCATTTCGAGCACATACAGTGTGTGGCGAAATTTCGGGTCCAGTAATTTCGTAAAAAAATTACTGGATGCTACAACACAGATCTTTCCACAAGGGCAAGTGCGTGGAAAGAGCTGAAGGATGGATGTAATGTGTGAAATACAAGGATGTGAACAAGTGATCATGTCATTACTATCCAATCCTTTGAGAAAATCGTGAATGAGGTGAACAGAAAGAAAGGGGAATTTTTGATGAGAAGAAATATCGTGAACAACGTATTCGGAATCAATAATGAAAGTATCTATGGTAGAGGAGATGGTGAACGAGGTGAACATCTCTAGATACTTTTCAATTGAAACAGGAGTGACACCTGAAATAGGCGCAAATGGACGATCTCCAAATGAAATTTGGAAACAGATCGTGAACTGGTGAACTAGTGGGTATATCACTTAGTGATGTCTTTCGCGTGAAAGATTCCCACTGATCGTCCATTTTGATCGGCCAGCTGGTAATAAGCACCGCCGATCTTCTTAATTACCTTACTAGGTAAGAACTTCCGGTCCAGCTTTGCATTGTAGTGCGCGGCTGCGTCACTTTGCCGGAAGTTGCGCCTGTAGACCACTTCGCCAGGCTGGTATGTAACCAACCTGGAACGAAGATTATAGGCCTTGGCATTGCGAGACTGGGCTTTGGTGGTGAGGTCGCGGATGGTCTGGCGTAGAAGGGCCAGGTGGTCAGGAGGTGGCAGAGTGGTCTCGGGGTCATCCAGAAGATGGAGTTGCCGCAAAAGATGGTAAGTGCGGCCATGGGTGACCATAGGTTGCCCGAAGACTGCCTGATAGGGCGAAGTTCCTATGGTTGCGTGAGGTGCTGAACGTAGCGCGCAGGTTATTGCTGAGAGTTTACCGTCCCATTCCTTTTGAGCAGGGTCAATATAAGATCGAATTGCTGCCAGTATGGAACGGTTAAGACGTTCCGAGGCATTGGCTTGAGGGGAATACACGGCGGTGAAGGTATGTCCGATACCGAATTCCTGTAGAAAGGTTTGAAAGACAGATGACCGAAATTGTACACCATTGTCAGTTACGACACTCTCCGGGACGCCAACAAGGTGAAATACCCTTTTCCTCAGGATGTCAATGACTGCTTTCGCAGTGAACTTCCGAAGCGGCTCAACGAAGGGGAATCGCGAAAGATGGTCGAGGACGATGAGAGCTCCAATGTTGCCAGACTTGGACCTAGGGTAGGGGCCGATAATGTCAATGTACAAGCGCTGGAATATGCGCTCGGGAACGGACTGCAGCGTCATTGGTGGATGAAGGGTGTGTGAAGGGGCTTTGGTGGTTTTGCATGTAAGGCATGATCCCACATATTCTCGCACTTGAGCGGCCATTCGTGGCCAATAAAACCATTGACGTAATCGCCCGAGGGTTTTGGCCACGCCACCATGCGCACTCAAGGGTGGGTCATGAGCTCCCTTCACTAATTCTGCCGTCATTTCTGACGGCACCCACAACTTCCAGGCCAACTGGTCTTGAAGTCCGTTTCCGGTCGCATACTCAGTCCGCTTGTACACGAACCCGTCTACAACTTTTAGGTCCGGCAGTTGGTCTTGTTCTGCCTGGACTTTAGCCGCCAGCTCCGTATAGGAGGCACTTTTGAAGTGGGGCGACTCTAAGTCTAGCTCCAGTGGAGTCTCCTCGCCTTCTGCAGGCGTCAACGCCTCGGCAGAGAACATGCGCGACAAGGAGTCCGGCACTACGTTTTGGCTTCCCTTTCGGTGGACAATTTTGAAGTTGAAACCTTGAAGTTTCAAGGCCCACCGGGCTAATCGTCCATTAAGGTCCGGTTGGTTCATTAGCCATTTTAGGGAAGCATGGTCGGTCACGATTTCAAATTCGTGACCTTCCACGTAGGCACGGAACTTCTTGATTGCCAACACCGCTGCCAGACATTCTTGCTCAGTGACGGTGTAGTTTCGCTGAGCGGGATTCAGTTTGTGGGACATATAGGCGATGGGGGCTTCAGCTCCGTCTTCTGTGCGCTGCACCAGCACGGCACCGACTCCATGTTGACTCGCGTCACATTGGATGGAGAAGGGCTTGTTGAAGTCTGGGCTGTGCAGCACTGGGGCTGAAGCAAGGCTGTGTTTCAATTGCTTGAAAGCATTTAGCCTCTCATCGGTCCACACAAACTGACTCCGCTTAGAAAGCATGTCTGTCAGTGGCGTTGACAATGACGCATATTCCCTGACGAAGCGCCGATACCAACCGCAGATTCCTAGAAATCTTCGGAGTTGCTTCGTGGTAGAGGGAAGTGGGAAATCCATGATAGATTTCACCTTGTCAGGATCAGTTTGGATAGTGCCCCCACCAACAATGTGGCCAAGGTACTTGACGTCTCGCAAGAGGAACTTACTCTTTTCCACATTGATGGTGAGGCCAGCTTGTCTCAAATGGAAGGCGACCTGATGAAGTACCTGAAGGTGCGCGTCGAACTCGTCTGTGATCACCAACAGGTCGTCGAGGTACACAAATACCTGGTGCTTGAGTTGGGGCGGAATAACCTTATCCATCAGCCGTGACATCGTTTGGGGTGCATTACACAACCCAAACGGCATCACGACAAAATGGTAAAGGGGTCGACCGGGCACAGTGAAGGCTGTCTTCTCCTTTGACTTCTCCTCTAAAGGTATTTGCCAGAAGGCATCCTTTAAATCAAGGCTAGAGATGAAATTTGCCTTAGGGAGTCTGCTGAGAATTCCATCAATCAGCGGCAAAGGATAGGCATCCTTCACTGTGACCGAATTGACCTTCCGGGCATCCAGGCATAGGCGTACTTTCGAGGGCTTTACCACCAACGTTACCGGCGAAGACCATGCACTCTTCGACTCTTCGATTACGCCCAACGCTAACATCCGGTCAATTTCCTGATATAGGAGCTTTTCGACAGCTGGTGACACAGAGAAATGTCTCTGTTTTATGGGTTTCTGGTCACCAGTGTCGATTTCATGACGGATGAGCGTAGTCTTTCCCAAGCCCTCCACAGCAAACGAAGGAAAGCAAGCAATCGCAGACCGAAGTCTGCGATGCTGCTCCTGTGTGAGAGGGTGGGCGCAATCGTCGAGTGCGTCGAGGCTGTTGGTGGTGTCGACCTGTGGTGGTGGCGCAAACAGGTCTGTGGCCAGGGCGAAAAGACGGACGAAGTCCACTCCCAGATAGAGATTCTGACTGAGAGTGGGTATTATCCACAGCGTCAACGTCTTGGTGAGCCCCCGGAACGTGATGTCGGCTGATACTCGGCCTACGGCTTGATGTTGTGTGCCGTCAGCTGTTTTCAACCCGAGAGAAGCTCTTTTCCAGGGAAAAGCGTTCCTCTCGAGGAATGAGCGGGCTAGATCAGCCGCCATCACGCTCACGTTGGCTCCCGTGTCGATCAAACCCGATGTTAGTTGGCCGAACAACAGAACCTGAGCGTACGGTCGAACGTCACCTGGAGGCACGTTCAACAGAGTCGCACAATCCAATTGATAACGCCAACGACGGAACTGAGCGTAAAAACGCCTCATTCTCAACGTTGAGCGTTTAGGTGTACTAGAAGGTTGTCTAATGGTGTAAATTTCGGAATTAAAAATTCGGTTTCGGACCGCCGTATACTTCCGCCATCTTAAATGATATGGCAGAAAAGCCAAAGGTTTAGGAGGCTCTGCCTGTAAGAGTGGGATCGATAAGGTAGTGGAGTCCCCACTCGGCTGTAAACTATCATCATTGGTGTTTGGGTCCAAGGAATTTGGAGACAGATCATCAGTCCTGTCTACCTGCTGGAACGGGGTGGAGCTTGTTTGCCCTGCGGGAGGCGTGAGATCTTGTTCCGCGCTCCCTGCGGTCCGTTTTTTGTCTGGCAGTTCACACAATTCGGTTTATATGTGTCTGCCTTTCCGCAGCCGTAGCAGAATACAGTTCTGGGCTCCAAACAATCGTCGAAACGGTGTCCCACTTGCTTGCAGTTCCAGCAAGTAGGCAGGACCGTGACTGCTTCCACTCCATGTTCTTCCGGGGAATCCTCATATTGGTCCAGCGGGTATTCTTCACGAAGTTCTTCTGTGGCGTTCCTCCAGTGTGAGGATCGGCGTCGACCTCCAAGCTCCATTTCAAAGTTCTCCGCACGGATGACGGCCTGACGGAGCAGACGAACAGAGGGAAGGTGTATTTGGAGCAGACCACGACGGATTTCTGGCAATAAATTGCGTCTGAGAATGTCAGCTAAGTCCGCGTCGGCAATAGGGCGCTGTAGCCGGTCAACGATCTTGTAGACGTCCGCGCTAAAATCGTCGAATGTTTCTTGGGGTCGCTGTTTCCTTCCTCGAATCTGCTCCATCAGGTCGGCATCCGTGAAGCGATCAGCGAAATGATCGCTCAGGGCCGATTCCAAATCCCTCCAACTGAAGTCACGTCTTGAATTGTAAAACCGCCAATACCAATCAGCGGCAGGTCCTATCAAAAGTAGGTGCATATGCTGGCATAGAACATTAAAATTTCCGCCCAAGGTGTTTCTGGTGAGAGCCGCTACCCTGTTAATAAAGACTTCCACGGGCATAGAGGATTCGCGACCCGAGAATTTTAGGCCCCACCCACCAATAATGCTAGCCACCTTATCGTGGTGGAACTGGACATTATTACCACGAGGGGTGCGAGGTGAGTAGGATCGCGGCACTGGTACAAAGGATTGTGCGCGAGGGTTAAGTCTGGGCGACTCTACATTCCCAGTCCGGGACGGAAGGTTCAATTGGGCCATGCGCTCCAGCATCACACGCATGCCGTTCTGCAATTCGTTAATCTGTTGCTGAAGTCCGCTTAAATCTTGGGGCACTATAGAGCGCGCTCCTGCGGCTTCTGACGTCACATCTGATATTGGGGACGCTTTTGATGACGGGCCAGGTGGCTGAATTAAACCTTCCGCCCCCGACTCGGCCTGTACATCGAAGTCCCTAATTTCCAAATCATCATTGCTCCTCATGCCTCGGGTTCTTACTCCCGGCCGCTGGGTTTTGGGCCGAGCCCCTCGTGGCATAGATGCTGCAGCAGTGGGGGCCTGTCTGGCTCCTAAGGGGAGACTCAGTGGTCCACGGCACAGCGGGCAATCAGTGCGGTTTCTGAGCCATTGCTCCAGGCACGATTCATGAAAAGTGTGTCCACACTTTGTGGTATATGTGTCCTGGGCAGCGGCGAATGGCTGCTGGCATATGGAGCACTGAGCCTCCACGGTGGTGCCAGACAGATCCTCACTGCTGTGTCGCAAAGGCATGTCTAATCTGTGAAATTTGATAATTGATGAAAATTCAAAGAAAATGCACGATACTCGTGACTAACGAATTAATTACGCTTATAACTAAGGAGTTGCTGCAAATTCAAATGCAACCCTGTGCACAACGAGTGTGACTAACTCTTCCAAAGAGAGAAATCTTAACAGCTAAGGGCAAGAAAAATGCCAAAAATTCAAAAAATATATATAGAATATATATATAGGTGAAAAGGAAATATATAATATATAAATATATATTTATGTGTGTGCACACCTGTGGGGTGACTAACTAAGCAAAGGGTATCAAAAATCTTGAAGCCAAACGCTAGAGTTAGAATGGAAGAATATAAATTCCAAAAAGTTTTAATTTTTCCAAAAGTTAGATAAAAATTATAATTCCAAAGATCGGCCTTCTTATTAAGCGAAACCCGATCCATTCCTCCCCAATTCAGGTCCGCTGGCTGGCTGGCTTTTGATTTAAAAAAAACGCAAGAAATAGAAATTCTAATTATGAAATGTTAGACTGGAACAGTGTGAAAAATATTAAAAATTGTCAAAGTAAAGTGGATGTGTGATTGTGAAAGTATTGAAATTTTATACGATTGAAATTTGTAAGTAAAAACTTTAACTCGGGTCGGCTCCTGAAGGGTACCGCCCATTATGGGGGACTGTTTACCCACCCGAAATTCCTCGAAAAGAGAGGAGCAAGGGACCAAAAACAACTATGTTGCTGCTTGACTCAACTTCAGCAAATGGTTCAAGTTTGGCCAAGCTGCAGGGACGTGTAGGTGGCACCACGCCAACCCCACGTAATCCACCACAGCTTGAACCAAACCCAAGCCAAAAGCCGAAGCTGGATCAAGACAGCAAGGATATGAAAAATTTGGGACAGCTTCCCAACATAAAGTGGGGCAGGGGCCCTTCGGTTGACCGGGACAGGAGCGGCGGTAAACCACCACAACCTGTTATCCGCGGCCAACCTCTAGGTTGCACCCAGAGTCAAAAAACTCCAAAAGACAACACAACAGGAAGCTGCCCAAGAGGTAAGCTAACTAGGAAATGATTTTAAAAGGAAAGGATTGGGAAGGATGTTTGCGGCTAGTAAGGAAGAGCGAGCAATGCAGGTCTTAATTCAAGGGGTTTGTTCTCTCGAACGAAGTATATCGAATCGCAAAGGAGGCGATTCTAAGACCTGCTAGTGAGAATGGAAATTTTGGGATTTAAGACGTAAAGTCTTGAGGGGAGTATGAGTCGAAACTCATAAGTATTTTCTCACTTTGGTGTGGGTTGCCCAAAAACAAGTTTTCGGGCCCCACGTTGGGCGCCATTTGTAGCGATTTTGAAGATGAGGAGTGGCCTTAGCACAACTTAGAACCAGACCGAAGTCCAGAACCAAGAGTGCTAAGGTCATAAAGTGAAATGGCTAATGCCATTCAAGAGGCAAAACAAAAAAAGAGAATTGCCCCGAGAGCAGGGTGCCCTAGAAATGGCCGTGAAGGCCCCTCGTCCGCATTAGCGGAGCACCCTTTAACCAACCCCGACGGATGCTGGGGTGCCGCTTTGCTAGCTCGCTGCGGCTGGGGTGGGTTCTTTAAACAATGGGGATGGTTTGCTCTCAAAGAAACGGGATGCTACGTATATTCATCCGTCATGAATTGTAGCCGCAAACTGATATGAAACATATCCAGGGACCAAAAGGGGGCATAGCTCCGTAAAGGAAACCACCCAGGCTCTGCAACATGGGCTGACTAAGCAGACCCAGTGCTCGTGACAACGCACGGAGCCAGAAAATTGAAAATCTACAAAAAAGGAAAACGGGAAAATGCGCTACCTCTCCTTTACAAGGAACCCGGGTGAGGCAGACAGCCCCGGGCCCCCGATGTTAGTGGAGCCCTGACCCCGATGGTCTGGGGTCCTCCACCCTCTGATACTGGCCATTCATCAAAAATTCAAAATTCAAAAATTTACAAAAAAATCACGGAAACTACTAGTTGGGCCAGTATCCCTCCCTTATAAGCAAAAGCTGGAAAAAAAATTCACGAAAAACTATTTAATCAATCATTTTATCATAGGCCAGCCAGGCCATGCGCGGACCCTGAAAGAGAAGAAGAATGAACTTCTTGGGCTTTCGCCCAATAAGAAGGCCAGCGATTTCAAAATTAACAAAACATTTCTACTTTATTCTTAAATAAAAAAATCAAAGTTACAATTCGGTTTTCCTTATTCTCCTATTTTGAACACACTAGGTCCTAATAGAGTCTTCTAGTTTAATTCAAATAGTTAAGTACATTATAAAAATTATATTTTGTTCCTTTTTTTTTTTTTTTTTTTTTTTTTTAAGTTACAAATACATATTGAATTTTCATTACTACAACACCAAAAGATATCCAGAACATTTCAATGTAGTATATAAGGAACAACGCCTGACCAAAAATGTGAATTAAGATTTTTCACTGGTTTGATTGATGACTTCTGTCTATGTGTAAATGATTATTTGTTTGTAAATTAAATGTCCACTTCTCTTTTTTTTTTCTCCTTTTTTTTTTTTTTTTTTTTTTTTGTTTATACCAAGCAATATATTTTTTTTTCAAGAAGCTTTCACAACCGATTTCCGGGTAAAAATTAGTGTACGATTAATGCAAAAATCAGAATTGTGGACCAACAATAACCAACGAGCATTTATGATTCAGTTTACATTATAAGTCGAATAAGTATTTTGGTAATCAATGTAGCTTGAAATTCGAAGATTGGGACGAATCATCTAGTAGATACCTTGATTTCTACAATCAAATACCCTGCGTAGATGTGGGTGTACAAATTCAAAACAAAGGGAATCCCTTCAATAACAAAATTAATCCTATTAGCATATATTTTCATGCATAAATCGCTTCGGAATGTCACGAATGCTTAGAGAAAAAATATGCTTTTCTTAATGTGCAATCGTTGACTCAATTCCCATAATATGTTTGTAAGGTCGTTAGGCCGAAAGCGATCGAGACGAACGAACGACGATGACGACGACGACAAGATTACCCGAATGGATCTTGGGGCGGAGATCCAAATGTACGCGACGCAAAAACCGACGCCCACCCGAGTTTAAATTTCGCGTTTATCTCATTTTAATGTGGTTAGCTATTATTTCAAATACTTATTATCAAGTCCTTACTTATTTCACTACATACTGCTAATTCTACGTCCCTCTCCAAGAAGACTAAGCACAAATCGTTCCCAATCAATTACATACCGAAATGACCTGCGGCTAGGCTATTCCAAGCCAATATACAAAGAGTTGTTTCCAACACTGACTGAGTTTGTATACTTCCTATCGACTGTAGCACGATTTGAGGAACATCACTAAACGCAATGGAAACACTATTGAAGACTTCAGTTTCTTCGTTGCTTTGTTTTTCAAGCTACAGATTTAATAGTATAAATTTCCTAAGAATAGCTTTGAATCTTATCAAATCAATTGAATAATTGTCCAAAACAAAACTCATTGCAAATTTTCCGCGGGGATTCAAAAGATAGCCGTAAACCTCATCATCAAAGAACCCAAGATGAAAACAAGCAAAATTATTAAGTGGAAAACAACTTTCCATGCGATTCATCTGGGAAGCAATATACAATACCTACAGAATAATGTAATAATAAACTCTCAATTAGAATGTATCATAATAGTGAGAGGACGAAATATACTAAAATGGTAAGTGCGTAAAAGCGTGTATCTTCTTGCTTCCACGTTTCGTTGATCCTTTTACACATACACCAAAACTTTGGTTCTCGATCGTCTGCTTACTACACGCTTCATTTTTTTTTTATTTCTTATTTTTCTCAATAAATTCAAAATCTTCTATTGTAAATAATACAAAACAGAGTCTCAAGTCTGACGTATGGCTATTCAGTTAACCTAAGAAAAAAAAAACCCAAGTTCGGAGCTTGCCTGTGCAAGGGTATTATTCTGTTGTGGTGGTGGCCCTCTTCATTCTTGTAGCCACACTACCTGTTCTCGTTACTATTTTTACTTTAACTACATGTATTTTTAACCTCAGAATAAAACTCCTATTCTATGGCTGAGGGTGATTTATAACATTTAAATTATATAAGTCTTTTTTTTTTCTTTTTCGTTGTTTTAAAACTCAACCCCTTCAAAAATGTATGGTCTCGCGTTTTAAGTTCACGGTTTTATCCATTGTCATTTCCCGATGTAAACAAAAGCCATGTGTTACTATATAAAAATGGCTAAATAGGTTATCAACCCATAAGTATGTTTCGAATAATACGTCATATCTCAGATTTTCGGTTGACTATAATTGTAACTATACATTGGCACTCAAGACCATAAATCTTTGATTTGGGATTTTTCTATCCAGAAGCATTGAATAATATCGAGTGAATTTCTGTTCAAATAGACAAGATGCATTAGTTTACTTTAAATTAATTCAAGGGCAACGAGTTTGTAAGTTTATAGCAATTCGGAACAGATTTACCAATTCATCACAAGTAACTTAAATTGAATTATTTTTCCTCAAATTTCCTTCTAATTTTTCCGAAAGTTTTGTTGAAAAGAAATTTTTTTTTTAGTTATCGTTAGCTTTTCAAACCTGGAAGTACCGTTCACCGGATATCTAGTGGAAGCCTGAAGGATCGTATTGCTGATCACTCCGTTGATATTCACTGCGTTCCTTCTTACATGACCATTGATGTTCAAACGTTGACAAAAGTTGACCATATTTATATTCGTAATGAGGTTCATCTATGTGCTTTATCGCCTGTGTTCCCTAGCATGATCCTGCAAATGATCGCAGGTTGTGTCGAACAATTGACATGCGCATTCGACAGTGATGTACCCACAACTGTACCCTGGTTATTACACCGCAAGAAACAAGCACGAAAGCCAGTTGCGATGGGAGAGTTTTTTTTCTTTCGGATTGGGCGACTTGACGGCTAGGCAGACCGAGCATTCGAATATTACACTAATTTGAACGGGTGGCGGTTCCCACGATGAATGCGCACCATCTGGTGACTTAGATACTTTAATTGCTGACGGTACACCCGGTTACTAACGTTATTTGGGCTCTTATGCGTACGTCACTTCACACCACCTTATCTTTAGAATAACCGAATCACTCACGTTATTGGTACCGTTTTATTAGAACATGTGCTCACAGTCAACTTGTTCACTGGAATCGAACTAAAGGATCACTTTAATAAAGATCGAGTTACTTTATACGGATCTTTTCTAATTCTGTATTATTCCACCCGTGATTCGATTAATCCTTCAATTCAATTTAAATTGAACGCGGATCGGTATTTTTACTATACAACGATTAGAGAACAACTTTTCTCTATTGCTCACTGAGAGCTCGCTATCGACCCCCGATCGCTACAGCGACACCCGAACGCCTTTCCGCCACAGCGACACTCCAAAGACTGCCACGAGCTTATCAGCTCCAGCTCCCAAATGCGCGTTCGAGCCGCAAAACAAGATCCCGTTAGAACTTGTTGCTGCTCGAATTCAATAACAAGGTCGCCGGGGACGTACGGGACTTATTATTGACTCAAATTGAAATGTGTTCAATTTGAAAAGAAAATATGTAGCCATTTCGAGCACATACAGTGTGTGGCGAAATTTCGGGTCCAGTAATTTCGTAAAAAAATTACTGGATGCTACAGATCCGATACGAAAATATTGAATAAAATTGGCCTCAAGTGACTACCTTGTGGTACACCTGATAAAACTTCAATTTTTTTGGATAGGATACCCTGAAACTTAACGTACTGCGTCCTATTTCGAAGATAAGAGTCTAACCAGCCAAATGGAGCTCCAAAGCCAAATGGAGCTCCTGGAAAGAGCTGTGCGGTAGGATTGAATCCACCTCGGAGACGGCAAGACTTAGAAATTTGCTGGCTAAACGCCCTGTCACGCCTAGCCTGTTATGCAGGTCTGATGGGGAGTGGACGAGCAGCAGCTCGGAAACGTTGAAGATCCTCGTAGATACTCACTTTCCGGGCTGTTTGGATGACTCCACCCCTTTAACTCGTGTGCAGGCGTCTGATCTGCATGTCATCGAAGGCATTGGCAAAGTTGTCACCAGGCAGAGGCTTGTCTGGGCAATTGACACCTTCAAGCCCTTCAAGTTTCCAGGTCCGGATGGGATTCTGCCGGTCATGCTTCAAAAAACAGGTATGCTTGCTGTTTCCTGGCTAACACAAATTTACAAAGGTTGCCTAGTGCTAAGCCATGTACATGCAGCCTGGAGGACCGCTAAGGTTGTGTTTATACCCAAGGCAGGTAAAGTCAACCATGCGTATCCGAAGGACTACAGACCAATTAGCCTGACTTCCTTCCTCCTTAAAGTTTTCGAAAGATTACTTGCTCTTCACATCAAACAAAGACTTGGTACTCAAACTCTGTCGAGAGCCCAAAATGCGTATATGAAATGAAAATCTGTTGAAACGGCTCTCCATAGGGTAGTCCTCAAAATTGAAAAGGCACTGCATTACAAAGAATACGTCTTGGGAGCCTTTCTAGATATTGAAGGCACCTTCAATAATGTGCACACAACAGCTATTATGGAGAGCCTCCACGCACACAACACTCACCCCGCTATTTGTAGCTTCATAGGCAACATGCTTAACCACAGGCTCATATCAGCGGAGTGGTCCGATGCGCAAATTACAAGAAAAGTCTGCAGAGGCACTCCGCAGGGAGGGGTCCTATCTCCTCTCTTGTGGAACCTTGTAACAAACTCAATTCTGGAAAAGTTGGAAAGCAAGGGACTCACGGTTGTGGCCTACGCTGACGACATTGCAATTTTAGTCTCGGGTAGGTTTCCACATACCCTTGCTCAGCCCATCGAGTACTCTCTAGGGCTGGTTGAGCAGTGGGTGAACACAGTGGGTCTTGGCATTAACCCCAATAAGACGGATATTGTGCTCTTCACTAGGAAGTATAAAACCCCGGATTTAGACCATATCATGCTGGGCGGCTCCAGGTTAGGTCTCAAGTTGCAAACTAAGTACTTGGGTCTTATTCTGGACAGCAAGCTCACATGGAAAGCGAATTTAGAGGAAAGAGTTAAGCGGGCAAGCAACGCGATTTATGCCAGCAAGAGAGTGCTGGGTAAAACGTGGGGTCTAAGCCCTGCTTTAACGCACTGGATCTACTTGGCGATAGCTAGGCCGATCCTTGTTTACGGATGCTTGGTCTGGTGGCCAGCAGTGAATAAAAGCACCTTTGCTACCATGGCGAATAGAGTTCAGCGGTTGGCGGCCCTCTGCACTACAGGTGCCTTAGCCTCGACTCCTTCGTCTGCTCTGAACGTCCTGCTTCATCTCCCCCCGCTTGATCTCTTTATTAGAGGCACTGCCGCAAAGGCTGCTGTCAGGCTAAGGGAATCAGGCCACTTCGAGCCAGGATCCTTTGGCCACAGCAGTATTGAACGGGGTTACGCAGGAAGCACTGACTACCTGGTTCCCACTCTGTGCTTTGAGCGGGGATATCGAGCGACTGTGGGAGATGGGCAAGAATAGAATCGATAAATGTGTCCTGCAGCTCTTGGCATCTACACTGACGGCTCGAAGACAGCTGCAGGAGTAGGTGCTGCAGTATATTCTGTAGATGCAGCTATGGAAGCAGCTTTCAGGCTTCCGAATCACAGTAGTATTTTCCAGGCGGAGGTGTTTGCGATACGTAAAGCCGCAGACCTCATATAGGCCAAAGATACTACTAGCAAAGTACTAAACATCTTTACGGACAGTCAAGCGGCGGTGAAAGCACTGCTGTCTTACATGTACAAATCGAAGTGTGCATTCGATTGCATTCAGGCCCTGAACAGACTGGGTAACAGCAGAAGAGTCAGAATCTTCTGGGTTCCTGGTCATAAGGGTATTGATGGAAATGAAAAGGCGGATGCGTTAGCCAAGTATGGGGCTAGTCTTCCCCTTTTGGAAGCGGTTAACATCCTTACTGCTATCCAGGCGATTAAGTACTCAATCGACTCCAACATGATGCAGAGAGCGACGCGCAGATGGGCTGCAACTCAGACCTGCAAAGTAACCAAAACCATGTGGGGGTCATACAATCTCGCATCGACCAAGTACCTCCTCGAGTTAGCGCGGATTGACTGCAAACGACTCGTTGGTATCATTACTGGTCACTGTCTTGTAGCAGCACATGCTAAGAAAATGGGACTCCTAACGAGCGACACCTGTAGAAGGTGTCAAGAGCCGGGGGTGTCAGAAACTATCCAGCATCTCCTGTGTCACTGCCCGGCACTGAGGAAAACCAGACTACGATACTTCGGTGAGCCCTGGCTGGTGGATCTCTCGCACGTGGAAGAGCAAAAGCTGAAGGACATCCTTCAGTTCGCGAAAAAGTCCGGGGCCTTTGATGGCCGCTTGGACTGAATTACTTTCTCGAGGTTCATTTATCTGGTATAACTACGGACCAGTAGGTCTATGTGTGGCCATGTGCCAGCCAGTACAACCTAACCTAACCTAACCAGTTTAATAAGAGTAGTAGAAGTCTGTGTAGATGGTATCAATTTGATGCCCTTTTTCCATGCCACAGAGAACATCTGAGACGAGAATCACGAGGTTGGTAGAAGTTGACCTGCCTTTTCTAAAACCATGTTGTTCATTTAGAAGAGGTTATATTAGAGTAGTGAGCTTATCACAGATAATTTTTTCAAATAGTTTAGGCAATGCTGATAGTATTGCAATACCTCTGTAATTATCAATTGACCATCTATCACCACATTTAAAAATCGGGGTCAGATGAGATGATTTCCAGAAAGAAGGGAAAACCCCACAAGAAAGTGATTTGTTGAAAATTAAATACACGGGTAAGATAAGCGACTCCATGCATTCGAGTATGAAACTAGGAGGTAGTAAGTCAGGACCAGGTCCCTTGTTGACATTGAGATCTTTGATGGCCTTGGCAATCTCCTCTCTAGTTAAATACATTTCACAAATGATATCTGGTGGGAATATTTGAGGGAGAAGAATGTTAGACATGCTTGTACATGAACAAAATACTTCCTGGAAATGCTCAGCGAACAGGTCACAAACTTCGTGAGGGCATGACAAACAAAAGTTGTTTATGTACATCGAAGTAGGGTAGCCCGAAGTTTTCCGTTTGGTGTTCACGAAATCAAAAAACTTTTTAGGATCATGAATTATATTTTCGCCCATGATATTCACATAGCGCTCATACGCTTCACGAAATTTCGTCAGGAATTCTTGAGCTAATTCATTATGTTTATCCTTGATATCAATTCTGACATCAGTGCTGGTTGTAATTACTTTGTAAAGTTTATTTCTTTGATTCCGCAAATACCTTAGATTGCTATCAAGCCATGGTTCAGATATTTTGTCTTTTCTCTTGATCTTTGGGGTGAACTTTTCAACGGCGTCAAAAACCAACTCAAAGAAAAATGATACAGCGTTAAAAAATTACTAGCCCAGTCGACTCTGAGAAGACAATCTGTAATGCTCTTATAATCAGCATTGCGAAAGTCATATACAATAGAGTTATTGTAAGATAGGGAAGTGAACATATCAGTTGTGGATAACAACTCAACTGTGAACGCACAGTGGTGAAGAGTGTTGCCAAAAAAGTTTTCTGCATCAACAGTTGAGTTAGCCACTACATCGTCGTAGCTATTAGTAAATATGAGGTCTAACCAATTTCCATTTTGGTTAGGTGTCGGAGCTATTTGCTGCAAATCATTGCCATTAAATGTATTAACTAGATTGAAATCGCTGGAGTGAAGAAGATTGAAAGGAATGAGACTATTATCAGTTTCATCAGGCGTAAATTTTAAATTTGGGCGATTGAAATCACCGAGAATTATAATTTTATCCTCCTTATTAAGAGATGAAACTAGGGTAGAAATCACTACGCATACATCATTATAAACGGCTTCGTCTGAATCGGGTGGGATGTAGAATATTCCGATGTAAATGAAACCTTTGGACCAGGAAATGCAATTAATCTTATGATCGAAGAGATTATGTGAGCTGCTTTCGACTAGTTCGCTTGATAGCGAGTTACGAATTGCTACTAAAACACCACCACCTCGAATTTGGCCAGTAGAAAGATAGTTTCGGTCCTTCCTGTAAATAGTCCAGTTACCATCTAACATTTCTGCGTTTGTGTGCAAACTGTTTAGCCAGGTTTCTGTGAGCGTCAGTACATTAAATTGGTAAGACTTTGAGTCAAAAAAGAGTCTATTCAGTTTGTCTCTCATGAAATCAGTTGTGGTAAAAAAGTTTGAGGCTGTTTAACGAAAACTTCTTGTTAGGAATGATAGTTTTTAAAATCATTCCTTAATTTTTGAAGGGAGGAAATATACTTAGTTGAGACATGTGAGGCAAAAATGCTTAGCTCTTTTTTCACGTGGTCAGCTGTTATGCCAAGTTGCTCATGATATCGAACAAAAACAGTATGAAGAGCTTGAAAATCTATGGGAAGATCTTCCTGTTGAATCATGACTTTCAGATGAGTCTTCGTTTTACCCTCGAAACAAGCAGAGTCAGTGGCTTTATGCATGTATGCAAGGTAGAGGCGAACGTTTTCATAGATTTTCTTATCCCTTAGCCAAGAAAGCAGATACCTACTTTCGAGATCAGCACTGGAGTTGATTATGGCTTTAACTATAGGAGGCACTAGTGGGTCAAGGAACTTAGGCGCAGTTGTCACTGGTTCACACGAAGGATTGGCAGTAACTATTATACCAGGGGTAATGGAGGAGGTTTGAACTTCGCCACGAATAAAATTATACAATATATATATATATATATATATATATATATATATATATATATATATATATATATATATATATATATATATATATATATATATATATATATATATATATATATATATATATATATATATATATATATATATATATATGTATATATATATATATATATATATATGGAAATATGAATTTCTGGTGGAATCGATTTTAATACTTATGTAACATTAGTAAAAACAGCCACGGAGCACCTTTTGAAACTGCGCCAACGGCTAGACTCTCTTCACGACACAGTTACTGAACACTGACCGGATGAAAACGCGGTATGATATGCAAAACCAAATCACGCAATCGACCATTCTGAAAATGCCCGAAGGACTATAAATAGTCCTGATGTGGGAGTTAGTAGCAGTCAATCAGAGTCAAGCAAAATTAGGCAGTCAATGATTTCACCATTTAATTCGTTCAATTGTGTAGTGAAATGCTTTAAAAACAAGTTTTAGCGAGTGAAGTGAATCGTTCTGTTTAAAGTAGCAGTTTAATTGTGACGATTGTTTCTTGAATAAGAAATATGGAGAGTCACAAATTTATGAAGTGTGTTGCAAGTGAAAACCGCAACAATATCGATGCTTTCTTATCCACACAGACGCAGGCATTTCGGTACTACTAACCTTACACTCCGGAACTCTATTGCAGTAAACCTGAATCAAAACTATCTTTGCTGCTAAGCTCCTCATGGAGAGTATTTCCTTTGAACACCTTTTAAGTCTATTTAGTATCAATACCAAGAATCACAGAATGAGGAACGGCAATATTTTATGTATCCCTTCATATCGGACCAGCTACACCTTCAATGAGCCCGTTTCTTCCATGAAAAGACATTTTAACTGTGCTTAACATAAATTCGACTTTAACATATATTTACTATCTTTGAAAAAGAGCTTGGCTAAAAATAGTTGATGGATTTGTTTGTATTTTTTGAGGTTTTTTTTTGATGTGAATACTACTAGTCTGTATCAGACGAACTTAACAAAAAAATAATTAAATAAATAAATTACGGGAGAATAACTCTTCCACTCGAAGTTCTCATAGAACTTTATCATTGTGGATGTAACAAGAAACATTTCAGGCGCAGATTTTCTCTGCCACCGTGGAATAGTAGCCTAAAACTTTTTTGGCGGACCCATTCATTTCACTTTCAATCAAAGGATAGCACGCTTGCACGTTATTTCGAGTGTTCCGACTTCAATTTTCATCGGATCCCCAAACATAATATCATCATGGATAAGCATGATTTCACTGCTCTACGTTAACACAATGTCCCGCATTCAATTATTACTACTTGCCATGGAATATTTTCTGAAACTGATAAGTACCTGCTAAACTTACTGCTGCTAATAAAAGTTTTAATTTTTGATGCCTGAGGAAATTAGTAGGCCATCAAAAAGTTATTGGTCTTCTCCCCTCTACATGGTGAAGAAAAAGAATGGAAAATGAGATTCATCTGGTAATTATAGATGACCCAATGCTGTTACTATTCTAGACCACTAGCCATGCTTCTTATCCGATTCATGTGCCATTAGCTGCATGAAACATCAGTATTCTCTTCTATTGAGTGGTGTTCTCTTACAAGCCGAAATATCGCAATTTTCCACAGATCACATTTGCGTGGCGTTCATGGAATCAAGGAAAGTATTGCTTCCCTTACATTTGGCGGGCATACATTTTAAATTAAATGTTTTTATTTTCGAAATCGTGAAATAATCGCGTATAAATATTTATTAAAAAAAATTTCTCAAATAAAATTGTGAACATCTCACACAGTTGATGTGGTAGCACCACAGAATGAAAATAATGAAATAACAACCACGACTTGGAAGCAACGTGAAAATTGCATGTATGAGCGATTATTTGACCCCATATAGACTAGACTGTGACGTCATTAAAAAAAATGTGTTTGTACCAATGCCTCCTAGAAGTACGGGCCGTAATGCAGAATGATGACGTCACAGCAATAGGCCAAAATGTCGCGAAAAACACACGTAGTCTTATGGGACGTCCGCGAGAAATTGTTAATTGTAAAGGTTGTGGTGAAGTGAGTGAAGTGAAAATAAAGTGAGATCTTCAAAACAGTGCTAGTGAATAGCTAAAATACAAATTAATGCGGTGCTCGCGGTATAATTGGAAAAATTCGCCACGAAATGTTTATCAGTTGTTTTTAGATTATGTGGTGTTTTGTGTCGATTCACTTTCGATACAATTGATTGACACAAAATGCAAGTTATGACTAAATATTAACACTACAACGCATCCACGCACAAAAAACTAACGTTTTGTTCATATTTTAGCTACAAAACCGCTAGTGAAATCTCCGTGTGTGTCGGCACTGCCTTGTGGAAATATCAAAATGGCCTATCGCCATGACGTCACAGCGACAACGATTACGTAGCCTGACGGCCCGTACTTCTAGGAGGCATTGTTTGTACGATCTGTTTGGAAGCAATGAAGATGTTGCTTCCTAGGGGAAATTATCTTCTCAACAGAGACCCAGAGCTGAGTTGCGAGGGCATGACTACTGTGGAACTTGTTTCTGCGTTCTCCTCACTAGTAGCAGGGTAAATTGTTATTGTTATCATTTTGCTTTGCTTGTACAGATTTTTTGTGAATGAAAAATGCTTGCTGTGAGCGAATTTGAGTTACGAGATGTGGTAAGCATTGCCAGATGTTGTGGATTCGATAAGTCGTTATTTTATGATTTATATTATGACACTATTTTTTGCATGTTCTATTTTGTATAGAAACTTTTATGAAGGTGTTTTCAATTGGCGACGGCTTTTAGTCACTTATAGTCTATAGGATTTGTCAATAATATTGCATGGTAGTAATAGGTGAAGCTGCAGACTAGAATTGTGTCGAATTGAATACTTTTGATTGATATTTGAAATAGTGAAAGGTTGAAATAGGTGATTGTATTCACTTGTTCTGTGGTTCAAAATTTTAGAATTCGTCAACTTCTTTAATTTTTATATGATTGGATCTCGGTAATTTGCTGGAAAAAAAGAACATCATGAACCAGGATCGATCGAAACCGAATTCGTAAATTGTCTCTATAGAGTACCTACTCGACAGTTTGATTGCAACATTAATAAATGTAAAACTCGGAACGGATTATCGATTGTAATGTTGAACAAAAATAATTTTGCTGGTTATGTGTTCTATTTACTTGCTGGTTATGTTTCTATAAGCGTTTCAGACATTTGGCGAAATATCGGATTTTGTAATTTAAATAATGTCAAAGCTGTGAACAGGCTTGGTACAAATAGCATTGATCATTTCAATTCAGTCCTCTTACTTTCCAAGTTTGACACCGGTGATTTGAAGAATTGCAATATTTATTCATTTCTTCGAACATCGACTAAATTTGATTTTATCTAAATCATGCAATAGAATACGCGAATGTATATTTTTTCCCAATCTATTACTAATTTTTCAACAACGACAATAATTTTATTTGCTTTGTATTTATTCGTCAAAAAAGACTTCTAAAATTAGCTTCAAAACGTTGAACTTTTAATGGTGGGTTATTTGTAATAAAAAGTAATAAAAAGCAATTAAAATAAATCGTGGTATATATAACTGAAAATGATAGTGCTAATTGAAACGGAGAGATCGTTAATAGTGCGAGTGGGCTTTTTATTTTACGTAAAGATTCAGAGTTTATTTTTCTGTTTAATGTTTTTCTAAAAAAAAAACATACTATTCGATATATTTCAGTGCTAAGAAAGTAATATACTGTATCATATTCACAAAATGGCAAAATTTGAAGATCAAATACAATCTTTAAGAAATAGTTTCACGGGAATTGGGAACGAATTATGGTTGATTTGTGAATAACCACAACGTCGTAAAACAGCAAGGTGCATAATTGACAACAATGAGAATGTTGTACCATTCTTTACAAGTGCTTACGTCGAAATAATTGGTAGCATAATCGCTAAAATAAACTCAATGTTTTCATCTTTAAAAAGTTTCTGATTTTTAAACCTTTTCAATTCTTCGAAGTTTGGCCACTTTCAAAAATATTATATTTCTAGTTCTGGGAATGTTATTATTTTATTGATAAATATTGATATGGTTTCTTATTGCGTGAAGGACTGTGAACTTTTATTTTCATAAGAATACAGCATGTCTACTCTCACGTCCCCGTTAGTAATTCCTGGGTGCTTTTATAGAGGGGTTCTATTACACGTAACGAATTTGTGGAAAGCGTAATCAACCATGGACATCAACCAATTGCTTCCCTTCGGTAAATTGTCACGCCACGCCACTGATTGCATACTATATATTAAGACTCTTTGAATTCATTTGGATGACTTTCAAGGTATGTAACATTTAGGCGAAGAAAATTAATTATTTTCAAAAGCAGGTAGTTTAGAAAGCTTCCTTAATCATATAAATTCATTTCGAATTCGGGAAAATTTTTACTGCTCACAGACTATTATTTCATGATGATGAAACAACAGTTTAATACTTCTTAAACTTACCGTTGGCATCTTATTCAATTTATCTATTTAAGCTATAAGTATTCAAATTTCGAAATAAATTACACTCATCATTTATTGATTCATACAATTTAAAGCACCTCATTTTATTTATTCAATTTAAAACATGATCATTTCAATGTTGTTTTGCATGTTTCTGGCTTTTAACGTATGTGTATTCCATACGTTACGCTTTCATGAACACAGACAATTTTGATCGAAATGAATCTTACAAACATTTTATTGATCTCTTTCAATCATTTGATTTCATTTCGAATTTGTGATTCAAAACTGAATTTTCTTTTCAAGTTTTTACAATTTTTTTTTCTTTATTTTCGTTATTTGACATTGAAAGGCTCCAGTGACTTGTTTCAATTTTCCGTTACTAACTTTTAGTTACTACGCATACGAACAGTGTGCGATTTTTGTGAATTCGCATATACTATCAATTTACTCTAACGAAAACGTGCTGTGCATATAATTTAGGCATTTGTGCTTTTAGCATTGCATTCTTAACAAAATCGTGAATCGTTTCAACGTTTCTACATCAAAAACAAATCAGTGAAGCAATTCAACGTCTATAGTATAACATTGGAATGTTAATGTGTTTGAGTTTTTTGTAAGTAACTTGTTAAATTACATGCTTGACATCCTTCGTAGGATGGTTTTTTTATAGCTACTCATAAGTATCTTTTTGATTTGGATTATCCATACGTACGAATTAAACTCATAGTTTAGTTAAAATATAGTGACTTAATTTGCGAATAATAGCGAATAACATGACAAGACTGTTTCAGTTGTTTATTTCTTATCGCGTAAAAGAATTTGTTTGATATTTCGATTTTTAGCTGATTGTATATTTTATCATAAATTGATTTGCATAATTAACGTAAGTTAAAAGAACTGTTCAGTCCCTTTGGAGGAACAATGGATTTATGTTTGACCGTAGACAGCACAGAGGACCCACCACCGATTTCAAATTAGGAATTTTGTTTCCGTTTCTATTTGAGCGAAAAGATATGTTGGCGATTAAAATTAATTTAGATTGAAGGTTTTTATCAGAGATTTTCAGTATTTTGGCTTTGCAATGAAGAAGCGTATTTCTAGGGCATGAGGGCTCGAAAAAGTTTAACAAAGAAGGAATCGATCAATGAAAACTTGTAAAACTTATAAAGTAAATAAATCAATTTAAATACTTTAAATGGCACTGGACGGAATTTTAATAAAATTAACATAGAAAACAAAAATTAGAAAACGCCCTACCATTCTGTGAATGATCATTGCAAGTAAAACACAAATCTCTGCGATATTAGTAGGCAATGTGATTATTGCCTAGTATTATCTGGAAAAACTACGATTAGATTTTTACGAATAGAATCAATCAAATATACAATGTGACTTAATGTATGTTTAAAGTATGAATTACCGATAATAGTATAGCAGCTGTTATATGAGAACAATTACAAAAGATTGTTAACAAAATATCTAATGTCATGGGGAATGATTTTAAAATTTAGGAAATGTTCGAATGTCTTTACAACATCTGACGACGTGCATAGTTGTTTTTACATAGGTTGATGGTTACTCATAAACAATTGCACCAAATTCGATTCATTACTGCTTATGCTCGTATCTTTCTTATGCAGAATGCATCTAAATCTATATTTTCATTTTCAATTATTTTTTAACTTTCCATAATCACATGAATTTGGCAACACTTTTTAAGTAATTTTCTTCGAAATAAATTTTTTTTTAGTTTTTGTGATGAAAACAGATTTTAAACAGTTTAAAAGTAAATGAGAAAAGTTTTGTTATCTAGCTACTATGCGAAAATGCGGTGTTTGTGTACGGTCCACTGTATATGGAGCTGCCTGAATTTGAAACAGTCTTGCCACGTCTACGCGCCATTATGCAAAGAACGGCGGCGATAACAGCTAACATGAGAATCAAGCCGGCAATGGCGATGGCAATAGCAAATGTTCGTTGTGATATGCAGAGGGCATCGTCCGGTGTCTGCAAGAAATTAATAATGAGTGAGAAAATCGTTGGAAGTGGTTAAACTCGCGTTACCTTTTCTTTGAAGACCGAGTCTTCATCGCTTTCTGAAATATCTGCATTTTCATTGACATAGAGTCCTGAGTAGACTTCAATGGTGGCAGGTGAACCATCACTATCATCGTCCTTGCCATCGGTTTGCCGCTTCGGACGTTTATTTGTTCCACATGTCGGTGCCTGAAAGTATTAATTATGGCATTTTATGTATACAAATGCAAAGAGTAGATGTGCAAAGGATTGTGATGTTAGGAAAATTTTCATAGATAATACCTTTTGACAATCAGGATCTTGTAAAGCGCACAGTCTGACGTTGCACTGATAGTAAACGGATGCAGTGTACGGGAATTTGTGAGCTGGGAATGTTACAGTAGCTGCCATTCTATCTTCAGAATACTCGAATGGTCCCATGATTTCATTGTCCAATGGACATCTGAAAAAATAAACGAAATATGTTTTGAGACATGTTTGGAATTTGGATAAAATTGCAATTTAACTATTCAGAAAATTTTCCAGGAGACTGATGTCGACTTAATACATGCTTATATTTCAAGTGTATCATTCGACTATGCAATGAGTGAGAGAACACCGAGGATAATATGTTTCAGGCCATCCAGGAAGCAGTGGCTTTATACTGGAAGCATCTGGTTTGTGCATGAAGATACCCACAAGACCACCTCAGTATCTCCTGATGGGAACAATCAAATAGAAGATGAGTTGATAGATTTCCGATACCCTAAGAACTTGTTCATTTTAGGAGGAGCCAACGCTTAATTAGACCATTATATTTAAAAGTTGAACGAATAAGTCAGTAGGATGCGTGCAGTGCATCCAGTCTGAAATTGAAAATTTCGGAACAATGGCTGGTGTGCAACGAAGAATACAACCAATTAGTTGATGAAAGATGAGAGCTGAAACCATCTTCTATCGAGGAAACCGTCAATGTGGTCTAAAGGCTTAAGAAGGACAAGCCACCAGGGAACAAAGGGATATCCGCGGAACTAATTAAATATATAGGTGAGACAGTACATCATGCGATGAATGAGTTAGTGATGGAGGTATGAGACGCCAACACTATTTTCAAACGATAAGTATCTTCGACTGATTCCTTGCCTGCACAGGAACATAGACAACATAAGGCGCAGCAATTATAATGGTATCATGTTACCGAGCAACATCTATAAGATGTTTTTTGCTGCTCTACTGGGACGGAGAGCCTCATTAAATCAGAATGTAATAGGAACATAGCGATGAAGACTCACTTTAGGTAAGTAAACAAATGTTCTTTGTACAGTAACTTGAAGGATAGCTTCAAGAATTTAACCTGAAGCAATTCCACTTTGTTGTTGACTTCAAAGCCACATATGATTCAATAGAAACCGTAGAAACCAAGGACATACCTGACCATGAAGAATGAGTAAAGCCATATCAAGGCAGTTGGAGTATCTAAGTATCTTTGTCTCTAGTGAAGATCGTTTGCTATTAGACCAAGGTATATGTGAGGTTTGACTCATTAAACAAATACCTACAGGATCTCTACAAAGCCAAGAAGCTCCAAATTAGGACTTGCTGAAGCATCATTTCAAACCGGTCGTGCTGATTCATCTATTGGTGCCCTAAGACTTCAAAAGCTACCACAACTAATCGGTCGTGAAAAAAGACCTACTTTCGCTTTATGCGCTTTATTTTTTCAATGTATGCTGAAACTCCATCCGTAGATTCAATGACGCGATTCGAAATTGCGAAGCGGTTGCATTCAAAACATGTGTGCTGAGCATGGTTGCACTCAGTTACACAGTACCGGCACTATCCATACCTATTCTCTTCAGATATTTTCAGGCGTAACAGTGCCTTTACGAGAATTGACATGAGTAGAAATTCATCCCTTCGTAGCTACGACTTATCCAAAGCTCTATACAGTTAAGCTTTCTCTGCTTCCTTTCCAACATTGTAACCAAATTTGGAGAGCTAACGTGTCAGAGCCTCAGCTCTCTAACTACAGGTGACACGTAAAGCATTCCTGGACTAAGAACTGTGATGCGCATCCGGAAATTCTTAGTTTGGAGCGCATCTTCTCATATATCGGCCGCATATTGCAAGACGAAACTGACCGTCACCATCAGTAGCCTCCATCTTGTATCACTAGTTTCGCCAGTTTTAGGCCATTGGCTACCAACAAAATGACGATTCTTAGGTCCTTTTGAAATGCCCTGCGGATATAATTCCAATAAGCTTGATATTCAAAGTGAGTCTTGACCAAATTGCAGGTTTGAATATCGACAGAACCAACTGTAATTGGTGTGACAGTGGATATCCTCCGTTTCGTTATCCTGGAGGTCTCTGTCTTTGAAACCACCAGCTGGAAGCCTTACTTACTCAACCATTACACCACTCTCTTCTTCACTTGGTTGGCACTTGACAAATGATTTTCCAAAGCTCATAGCCTAAGATAAACCCCTGTATCACGCCTGAGGTGATAGGCCTCCTTCTCTTTCAGCTCTTGATGTCGTACAATAACCATCGGTCCCTCGGGCTATCCCGCATCATGGCCAGCAAGTTAATAGGAATATGGAGCTTCTGCTAAAGATCCCGAGGGTGTCTGTCTCCCTTCCCGACTTGAAGGCGATTTACACATCTAGCGTTAGCAGCAAGATGACCGATCTGGCGCTTGTCAGTCAACACCTGCGGCTTAAGTAATCCATCAAGCAGTCAGCAGACTAATCGAGCTTCTTTTCATAATCATTTCATTTCGATTAAACATGAATTGCATAGATCCAATAATAGGTATATTTGGGTCTACGCCATGACGTTTAGCGCCTCGACCGGTACTCTATAATGCTCAGGAGCACTGCACTGTTCAGTTCCTGGTCCGTTAAGAAAAAAATATCAGCCTGGTTGTCCTTGGCGGATGTCTTGGGGACAGTGAACTAACATTCTGCTTCATAGATAGCGTGCAAAGTCGCATACAGCCGAGTATTGACAAATTTGTACCCATCTCCTTATGGGCCAAAGCTTACTTCCTCAAAAAGAGCATGCAATTTGGCGCGTTTCTTAGGTCGCTGGACCTGGAGCCTGCATATTTCGCACTTCGGTGATTAAATGGCTTAACTAGTATGCATGCTGCTCTCTAGGAAAAGATTTTCATTTGGGCATTGAAACCACGCACACACTGCGCATTCTCTCGATGCTGATGTCAGCGGGGCTCTATAATTCTACTAGAGTCGCTAGTGTAAAAGACGGTAGAGGTACCTGTTTAAAGCTCTTGACGATTTGAAAGTGATGTAATTAGGATCACTCGCTCTGTTATCTTCCATCACCCATCAATCACTGACGAGTACCGCAAGTCTTTCTGATGGCCTGATCACATATTGAATGAGTTTGCTAAATCTGGGCCTCCAGAATGTTGGCGTCACCAACCTCGTTTCCAAATGGAATACGCACCGTCCGCGAGTTTTTTGGAGTGAATATACCCCACTCTAATGCCCTTACATTGCCATTTCCTCCTGCGATAACATTTCCGTCAATATTAATCCAGTGAATTAAGGTAGTCTCCGAATCCCTGCTTTGATTTCAAGGGGACACCATTTTTTACGATTCATTGAACCTGACATTGAAAAAAGTTATGCGGGATACTGAAGTGGGTATCGTTCTGAGAGTCATCTTCATCAAATTCGTCCAATTATTGGATTATGCTGACGATGAGCTGAAACAAATCAGCAATTGAAAAAATATACATCAAGAAGAGCAGCCGATGAAAAACATGGAACTGCGTAATATATGGTGATAGTGCCGGCACCAAAAGCCATCAAAACGATCAACATCATGTCAAAAGAAACAAATCGCAATACGCAAAGCAAACCACTGGAAAGGAAACACTTAATAGAGGCAGCTTCGAAGAAGCTGGTTTAAGAACTACTAAGAAGCTAATTAATCAATTATAACGAACTTGTCGACGCACAGACTATTCAGTGTATCACTAATATTCAGTTCAAGTGACTAGAAAAAGTCCAAGCATATTTTGTCCAAGATCATGATTTTACAATAAAGATACAATTTTATAGCCTTGTTGTGTAGGTTGAATCGGTTGGAGTGGGCCAGGTACGTAGTGGAGTGGGAGAAGAACCGGGCTTCAAAAGTGTATGAGAACAGGACTAGTTGAGAGACACCGAATGACGCCAAAGTTATGGTGAGAATATCGAATGACGGTGCTATCGCAGCAGGCCTGGACTGGGCTGTCACCTGTTGATGATGCTGATTTATATTAAAGACAACCTGATTTGCTTCAGTCATTCTTCGATCGATCGTTAAATATGCAGTACACACTAAGGTTGAAGTGAATAGAAAGCTTTCACTATTGATGTAAGTAGTGTCATTTTTTTTTCTTTTAAAATCATTTCCTTTGTATTATTATCATATTATTAAGATGGTACTGAAATTGATATTATTTTTAAATATATTAGAGTGGATTCAGCATTTATGTGAGCTACTGTGGCAGGAAAACTTAACCCATCCATTGTTTTAACTATGCAATTATATAATAATGAGAGACAAAATCGAAACACTTACCCTTCAACATTGACCAGCTTCTGTTCACCCCATCCGAGTCCATCTCTCACCAAACAATCAGTAACGTGTAGTCCATACAGTTCCTGTTCATCGATATTCACTACCAATGTCAAAGGATCACCGATCTTCACATTCTCAGCAATTTTCTCGCCCGTATAGATTTTCATATGGCAACCAGGCATCGGCACATCATTCTCAGTACCAACACCGTTACCATTCGATGTGGTTAATTTCGTTTCGATATGATCCAAAGATCGACCATGATCGCGTCGATCGTTCGATTCGATCGGGTCATTGGAGTCACTTCGATAGGGCTGAGGACGTTCAGCCCAGCTCGTAGCCGATTGTTGTTGTTTTTGTTTGTGTTGGTTTGTAGCAGCTTCGCGACTTTGATAGCGACAACGTACATGATAGCCACGTCCAAGATCAGTGACCAGCTTCAAATGTGGCTGTAGGACAATTGTATTGAAGAACTCAATACCCCCGTCATCCTAGAGAAGAAAGAAAACGATTTGTTTAATCAAAAAATCAGTTTCTAAGGAATCTTAAAATTAATATACAATATAAATAAATTTCGTTGAATTATTTGTTGATTTATTTTGCTATCTTATTGTTAATTCTTAATTTACTACTTTGAAAAAACATTTTATGAACATATATTATATTTCTTTCATGATTCGAAGAAATTATCATGGACTAAGAGACAAGCTATGGCTGAAAATATATAAAAAAAATTGGTTGAAGTGATTTATATTATAATATATAATATGATATTATAAATATTATAATATCATATATTTTAGAAGTATTTTTCTAATAATCACAAAAAACAAAAAAAAAAGGTAGTTAACATACCCATACACGATCGAAAGTTTCGCCTTTAATTGTTTATTTTTCAGATTTTTTTTCTTGCCTATCGAGATATTTCAGATTTTCAACCAGGGAGGAACCATCATTATTATGAGTGAACCATACAATGTAATACGTTAGGAACAAGAGCATGCTCGAAAATTCGGCATTAATTTTCACACAATATTCTACACAATCGGCGCTTTTAATAGAAGGAAAAAGTGTGCTGTTTATTAAAAGGACTTTTGCATTCTGGTTTTCAAAGTATCTGAATGTGATCCCCTTATTATTACCGTGATGCCAATTGCGTAATGGCAAGTGGTTAATACCTTACTATAGATGGTCATTTGGTCAAGCAGGTCATCAACGAGTAAGGATCATAGCAAATGGAATCAGACCCCTCCCTATCTCTTCGTGTTCGCCCTTAGCTTTACTTCCCTCGCATACACCTCGGTACTTCAACACTTTACCGTCCATTTCACTACACACAATTCTAATGTTCCCCTGAAAGTTGTAATCATCACTCCACCTGAAGTTCGAAGCATTCCTTTATATCCTTAGTGGCGGGCAGAGCTTTCTGTATTCTTGCAGTCTCTAGGATGCTGTTGAGGCTCTCCAAGAAAGCACTCCAAGCCTTTTGCCCCTTGAGGTATTCTCAGAGTTTTTTTTATAGGCCTCCCAGTTCCCTGTGTTTTGGGTCCTGATGAAATTTTTTCTCACTTAACATAATATTATTCTATATAAAATTTCATAAATATATAACAACTATAAGTTTTAAAATTATCTTTGAATTAGCAATCCTAGAAGGCGCAATGACCGCGGTAAAATTCGTTTTTTAGAATTTGCTACATTTATCGAGTCTAGAGCAATGACACTTGATGGACTACAAACAATTCGAAACTCAAAATGCAAAGTATAACTAATAGGTATCATACATACTGTCTTACATATAACATCAGAACCCGCTCGAGTAATAATTCATGCTCAGTCATATCTTTGGAGCGACCATCTTTACCAAAAAAAGCTACGAAGACCCACGACTTAATTTTTTTCACTCGCCAAATATCTGCCTGAGCTGAATTTTCTGACAAAAAACAATATCGAAACGATCTCTATGTCAAAATGGTGCACACTTCTAATTCATTCTTCACTTGTTGTACGGCTTGGAAAGGAGAAAAGATTAATGGCTATTTTCAATTTCAGATAAACGTGCTCGAATGAATCACGCTTTAAGATCTTTTAGATGCGATGGTCCCGCGAATAGGCATAGTGATACGCGATTTTGTGCTTACCGGCAATCAGTTTTTCGATTGTCAAGAAGAGGCGGGTGCTCTTTAATCGAATGTCCAAACATGTCCTCTAACGACGACGGACTAAGACTAACAACCCGGTTAAACGACCTCTTCGATTGTAAAAGAACAATGCAAATAAGAATGATCGAGCGACAATGAAAATAGAATTGACTAGACAGAGTGGGTACTTAGTATTGTTTGCAATTGGCATGTTTTGTGCAGAAGTGTCGCTCGAAATGGATAGGAGTAGGCTTGACGTTGTTATTGAGTTGTTTCCTCGTTGACTTTTTGTCAAAGTTCGTTTTATGTGGGCGATACGAGTCTAAGACATTTGTCGGAGTGTGAATTTCTCTGATGGAAACGTGGATGAAAAATAAGGTTGAACAGTGAATGCCTGAAATATTTTGTTGGACCCAAAGTAAAAGCTAACCCGCAAGCCATAAGAATTTTTCTAAATTCTAAATATACCTAATCACTAATAAAATGCCCTGAACTGGAATCACTGTTAGCTTCATTCTTTTTCAATCAATCAACAACTAATTCCAAAAGAGAATTCATTGCGAAAAATAAAAAGTTTTTCTAAGAACTTATTTGCAATATCCTCAGATTCTTTAGTTTTTTAAAACGGTAAAGCATTTTATTCATAAAACATCTATACCAAGAATTATCGGCACTTAAACAAATATACGGCTTAACTGTCACTCTCTTCTCAAATATCCTAAAACCACTTTGGTCAACAAAAGTTCTTTGTCATTCCATTCATCCACAAACTTTTCATATCAAATGTTAGACCATCTACCCATAGTGCTATAAATCGTACAATAACTTTTCGCAAACAGATTAACCTTGGACGCGATCTGTATGTGTGGTCATGCCATGTATGGCGAACAGGATTTGGGCTTCTAGTAACAAATGCAAATATGTATTAAGGTACGAAATAAAAAAACAAGCTTGAACAAAGTAAAATAAAAATTACTAAGCTCGGATTACCTCTGAATTAAGTCGTTTTACTTGTATCTTGTCTTATTTATTAATCTTCTTGATTGCGTTAGATGATGTAACGAATTCCAGTTACCTGCACCACATATCGCACACAGTAGAGTCTCCGTATGATTCGACGGTATCTAACCATACTTCTGTCTACAAAGTCAGGTATGGGAACAAGTCATTGGCCGAAACTTACTAGTAATTTGTATTTGATTGAATTTTGCACGTATGTACTCCATGCAAGAGAATGGACATTTTCGTTTCTTCTGGTCTTTTTGTACCGCGTATCGAATAATGAACTTAATGAAATCGGCATTATGTAACAAACGATCATAATCACGTTTGTTGACAGATCGCCATTGTTTGCAATTTATTTACTTTTTTTAAGATGCGTTATTCGGATGCCGGTTTGATTTCGATGAAGTAATATTTCCGTAAATGTTATAACATGGCTTTTCTGTTGGATGGCCAAACGAAAATGTCGCTAACGCGAAAGATAAACGATACAGTAAGTGGGTCAGTCGCTAGGTAGTTGTATAACGTTATTTAAAGTGTAAATTTTGAGTTTTTATGTTCAGGTTGGAGAATGTAACCGCGATAGTCATCTTTAGAGGTTTCTGGGTGAACATATTTAGTTTACGAAATCTTTAGGTATAAATCAGAAAATATTTTCTGCAAAAGCTTTTTATTGTTTTACCATTAGCTTTCACCGATTGAGTTTAGTTTGTGGAAGATATGAGTTGTATGATGATAGATTACAATAAGTGAACAGATTTCTTACAGCTGACCTATTTCGAAAACTCTCATATTTCGGTTACTATCATTTCGGGTTTCGGGATCTTCAGCCTTGATACCAGTTTATGTTCAAACTATCTAATGAGGAAGAAGTAATACAATATATAACTGCAATATAATCTTCATCATCATCGTGGCACTACAGCCCGTATAGAGCATTGGGCATCTCTATCCAGCGATCGGGGTTTAATGATATCAGCCCCATATCAGCCCCTCGAAGTGATCTCCTATCAACATCTACTGAGTCTACCAAGCCCAATCGGAACTTCGATTACGAGTCTTTTATTTGACGTGGCATGCCCTTTGCAATTTTTCTAGCTTTATTACAGATTAGACTTTCAACTTTTCATATTATTTATGCAGCACGTTGTTTTATCGAATTCGCCAGCAATCTTCTTCCTGTATTTGACCGAGGTTTCTACGTAATACCCTCTTTTCCAAGGTGTTTAGGGCTTTTTCAGGCACCTGATTCAAAACTCATGTTTCACTTCCGTAGCATAATACAAGTCTTCTGTTTATTTTGTAGATGAGGTTTCAGAGTGGTAAGTACAAGGAAGAATGTCTTAGTGTCTAGTTGCATTCATCTTTTGATTTTATTTAGTTTATTCCTATCCTTCAAAAGATTCGTCCCTAAGTACACCAAGCTATCTATGTTTGCAACATTATAGCTCCCTATCGCTGCATAATATCTCGCAGGCGTCCGGCTCCTTGATTCCCTTAAATTAGCGACGGCAAAACAAAAAAACTCTAGCGCACCTGAACCGCTAGAAACACTAATGTTCGAAGAACAGTAGAGGATTTGTGCACATTTTGAGTGTGTATTCTACCACTACTTACTTTTCCTACTTAAAACTAATACACCCTAAGTAATAATATAATCTAAGTTTATTTTAATTTTGGTTACTTCATCGAAATTTACAGCGATAGAAAGGTGTTTGGGGTTGTCATCCGAAAAATGTGCAGATCTCAGAAAATTTAAACATTGTTTACTTATTTTCATTGCAAATGTTTGCGATGAAAATACTTAATGCAAGCATTTATTGGAACGAAAATAACAAAAAGGCCTAGTGCTGGCAGCACTTTGCTAGCACCATAGCAAAAAATATGTCGCATCTGCCTTACGTTAAAGTCAGCCTGCTGTGCGAATTTCGAATTGACCCAATGACTGTATTGGAAGTTATAGGTATGCAAAGAAATTTAGGGTTACCATTCGCAAAAGTTTTCAAATTTTCTAGATCTTAATATTTGGTGTTTATTTTCACTATAAAATCATTACGATTTGAAAATTCTATGATAAAATCGCTTACTAAAGGTATGCCAAAAAAATACAAATACGACCATAGCTGGCAACTCTATCATTGTTTTGAACTAAACTTTCTATTAAATATTGCGTACAATAAGTTTTATTTGCCATTTGAATTTTGGTATGATTCAATGGCTGTACTGGAAGTTATAAGGCGAATTGCTTTATTTTCCTCACGAATTTTTCAAATTTAAGACACCAAAATTACCATAGCTGGCAGCTCCAACCGAATTTTTCAACCAAATTTCTGATTTGAAGGTTTTCACTTTCAGCACCTGCTCTAGCTACAGGGTTGCCAACACGCTCATTAAAAGCTACACAAATTTACAACTAAATAATACCAATACGTTTTGAAAGTTTCATAATGATTGAATAGCTCTGTCAAAAGTTATCGCAATTTAAAATTTTTTAAATTTTCCCGTTCTCTTTTTAGGCACGTAACGCGCACATGGGGTTAAAAAATTACAAAACACTATCCGATTCACATTTAAAGACGTTCGGAATTCATTATGCTACCTTAATTTTTGCAAAAATTATTTGTTTACGGAATAATTGGTATATTAAAATATCACTAAAATGGCCGCCGGCGCCAAAGAGTTAAAGATAATTGACATTTAGTGAGACCTGAACCTATTCTGCATATACACCAGTGTATTCTGAAAGTTTCAGCTCAATCGGATGGCGCGTTCCCGAGAAATAGTCACTGAATTTGATGATATATATATATATATATATATATATATATATATATATATATATATATATATATATATATATATATATATATATATATATATATATATATATATATGTATATATATACATATATATATATATATATATATATATATATATATATATATATATATATATATGTATGTATATATATATATATATATATATATATATATATATATATATATATATATATATATATATATATATATATATATATATATATATATATATATATGGATATATGAATTTTTGGCCTAATCGATTTTAATACTAATGTTCTTCGAACATTAGTAAAAAAAAACGCAGCAATTGACCTGAAGGAAGTGAAAAGAGGAAAAAAGGGAATTTGTATTTGAAAACAATCATAATTGAGGCCTTATGATAGCTAAGTGCTATATGTTACATATTTTATCACTGAGTCCGATATTGAAAATTGTTCAATTGGG